>JAWPHD010003892.1:0-202783 GCA_037043455.1 Cyrtodaria siliqua | reverse complement strand
ATATAAAAATTAAATAAAAATATTCCAGTTTCGAGTGGGGGTGGTGTGGGTTGTGGGGAGGGGAGGCAGGGGGTGGGAGGGGCAACATGTGTATGAATTGACAAAAACAACACAGACATATGTAAAAAAAAAAATGAGTTTCGAGTGGGGGTGGCAGGGGGGGGGGGGGGGAGAGGCGGGGGTAGTCTGAGGGGGCAACATATGTATATGTGTAAAAAGCTATGTGTAAGAATTGACTAAAACAACGCAGAAATATGTAAAAAAATAAAATAAAAAAAATAAAGTTTCAAGTGGGGTAGTGAGGGTGGGGTGGGTGGAGGGGGCAACATATATGAGTAAAAATTGACTAAAACATCACAGAAATATGAAAAAACAAACAAAAAAGTGTATAGGGGTGGGGGTGGAGGGAGTGGGGACGGGGTGTGGAGGAGGGAGCCCATGCCGTATAAATAAGATGCATATTGCTATATGAAATCCCAAACCAAAAAAATATATATATACATGCTTACATGCAAACCTAGATCTGCCTTTATTGCACATGTTATGGGCCATCACAAATTGGGTTCCATGGGAGCCCAGAATTTGCAGAAGACAAAATTACTTACCCAACCCTTTACAACATACTATAAGGAAACCAAATCCCAAATTTAGCTCAGCTAGGACAAGAAATGTAAGAGATATAGACCTGTAAACACAGCTTACACGCAAAATTTGATGAGAAACAGCCACATTTTAAGGGCTATCAAAATTTGGGTTCCATAGGAACCCAGGGTTTACAAGAACCAAAATTACTTAAGCAGCCTTTAAGATAATGCTATAAGGAAGCTAATGGCCAAATTTGGTTGTGCTAGGGTAAGAAATGTAAGAGATATAGACATGTAAACACAGCTTACACGCAAAAATTGATGTGAAATGGGACACATTTTATGGGCTATCATAATTTGGGTTCCATGGGAGCCCATGGGTTACAGGAACCAAAATTGCTTATGCAGCCCTTAAGATAATGCTATAAGGAAACCATAGCCAAATTTGGTTATGCTAGGATAAGAAATGTAGGAGATTTATACTTGTAAACACAGCTTACACGCAAACCTTGATGTGGGACGCCGACGCCGACGTCGGGGTAATTACATAAGATCTCTTATTCTTCGAATAGTAGAGCTAAAAATGAATCAAAGGCAAAATAAGACATCACAAAAACAAGGGTTGACAATAGGGCTACCGCCTTGGTACTGTCAGTGACAAAAACGGCCGCTGGGGTGGGGGTCGGGGTAGGGTGTGTGTAAACCAGGTTCTAGGGTGCATCAAACCTCGAACTTACCCTACCTCATCCCAATAAAACGGTACAGTGTAAATAAAGAAATCCCCGCCATGAACTATTCTCTAACCAACAAGGCAGCATTAATAGGAATATAAGTAAAACACAAAGATGTTCGGGTATATATAAATACAAAAAATACAAAAAAACAATAGCCTAGAAAGCCACAAAGAAGGTACTCATTGACTTGGCAGAAGCCAGAGCAACAACAGAACAAATCATTGAGGGCACGACAAGACAAGATTGCAGAAAAACATTAAAGGTCACCGTCCTTTTAGGCTTTAGGTAGACGTTATATATAATATATAGTTAACTGTAATTTTGACTTCGTTTTTACCTCGGTGTAGTTCAACTATGTTTCACTAAGGCTGAACTGTGTCCATTTTTCAACTATTTCGATTAGTACAAATGTTCATATGCACTGTATATATAAATCAACATACTGGTAACACTAAGGAGACATCTCGGTTTAATGTCCAGTTTGTCGTGGTACTTGTATGTGAAGTTACAAATAGATTCACCAGCCAATAAACAGGATCTCAGTGAGAGCTACCAGCAAAATATAACTGAGATTTATTGAATCTTCTCTGACCGATAGTTAAAGAATGGTAATGAGTTGTATATTATATATAGCTTCGAAGAAGTCCTTTATTGTTTCATCACTTTAAACAAGTTAACGAGAACAAACGACTTTCGAAGTCAGAGAATGCTCGCATTACATTGAGATATTACATAAGTTATTACCTGGGCCGAATCTACCCCAATTTAGCTGAGTAGGGTGTCGCTTGGAAGTTCCATCAAACCCCAAACCTTGGCATATTTTCATGTTGGTTTCAATTAATCCCCAAGGAATACCAGATAGGTCGCGGTCCACTCCAGTTCTGACGCTGTAATTAACGTCGCAAGCATTTGACAACGGGTCTTTCACCAACGGGTATTTCACCATTACCATAGTGAGAGATCTGGGACACTTTCCCTTGTATATTCCACTCTCATCTCTACAGACAAACCAGATAAGATATTTATCCGGGTTCTTTGAGTAGATAATGTCGAATCGGTTCTCAAAAGGGAATTGGATACTTCCTAAGAAAAAGACATCACATTCAAACATGCTTTTCAGGAAACATATATATATGGGAAAATACAAGAAGGCGCATACTTGAAATTATACTAATGCAAATATATAAATGAAATATATAATGGTGCATATTTGTTAATATGTTGATGCAAGTCTGTATAAAATTCATAATGGTACATATTTGATCTTGATGCATGTCTATACATGAGCTACATACATATAATGGTGCATAGTTGAAAATATACTGATGCACGTCTCTTACAAGATATACATGAAGGTGCACCAACATTTCCTTTCTCCAATAATCTGTTTGCGGAATAACGTCATATTGGTATTTCTATAATTTCATTTAAAATGAGATACTTGGTACATTTACACACAATAAAAACAAATTGTACCACAACATCCTAGATACACACTACGCATCGTGTAATACCCGAGGATATACACAGCATATGTTAGTTATTGTGGTACAAATACAATAGAGCATGAGTCTTGCACGTGTACGGACGATAATGCACTCGCTAACGCTCGTGCATTATCTCCCCGTACACGTGCAAAACTCATGCTCTATTCTATACATGTATTGAGTTACATGACTATCGAATATGATTATCCACATTGTGCATGATACCTGTAAATGCTATCAAAATGTGAAACTATATATGTATAATATCTTCTGCATGAATATGCTGTGGATGCTTCATAAAAAAGCTATAATAAAAAGAAACTTTCCAGAAAACGAAGTTTAACTTAACATTTAGAAGAATCCTCTAGCATATTGGTTTCACACTTATCTATTTTCGAGGTGATAGTTTATCACATAACATGGCGTCTGGGTGTGCAGTAAAGCCATGACTTATTTCTCGTAATACACTAGGTATAGGATAGAGCATGAGTTTTGCACGTGTACGGGGAGATAATGCACGAGCGTTAGCGAGTGCATTATCGTCCGTATACGTGCAAAACTCATGCTCTGTTGTATTTATACCACAATAACTAACATATGCTGTGTATATCCTCGGGTATTACACGATGCATAGTGTATATTTAGGCTATTGTGGTATAAAAAGTATATCAAATATAAATCATACCATCGAGTTCCCGAAGTTTATCAAGCATTCTATTGCCAGGACTGACAAAGGTACTGCCAGGACTGACAAAGGTACTGCGACTGACAAAGGTACTGCCAGGACTGACAAAGGTACTGCCAGGACTGACAAAGGTACTGTTAGGGTACGAACATGCAGCACCTGTCTCATTCCTGTGAAAAAAACGTAGCCAAACATTTTGTTCAACACAATTTTACATGTCAATACGAGTCAAACTAGAACAATGGCATTCGGACCATTGACTTAAATATGTGTTGCGGATTAATATAGATGTATTAAGTCCTATCATTGAAATACGTTTCTATTCAAATAAGGAAGTTATAAGGAAATGACTGCCAATATAAATATATTTAAAAAAAGTTATATTTGGGTATAAAATAAAATATCATTGGACTATTTTTGCAGTCGGGCAAAAACTGTGTAAAATGGATTAGTTATTGAAATTGCCTCCCACTAAAAATTGTTTGTAACATTATAAAATAAGAAGAACATTTGCTGCTTTGTTGTGAATAACATATTTTATTTCATCTCGAAGTGAGAAAACCTTTTATATTTTCACTCATGCTTCCCATTCGTGAAAATATAAAGTTTTCTCACTTCTCGATGAAATAGAATATGTTATTCACTCCAAAATGTTTTCTCACTTCTCGATGAAATAGAATATGTTATTCACTCCAAAACAACAAATATCCTCTATTTATCAAAGAAATAAGCCGTTTATATTGTGTCTATTGAGTTTGGATTCTCGTAATATGTATGTTATATGTATAGGATAGAGCAGGAGTTTTGCACGTGTACGGGGAGATAATGCACGAGCGTTAGCGAGTGCATTATCGTCCGTACACGTGCAAGACTCATGCTCTGTTGTATTTATACCACAATAACTAACATATGCTGTGTATATCCTCGGGTATTACACGATGCATAGTGTGTATTTAGGCTATTGTGGTATAAATATATTATATATATACATATATACCTCGTCGTCAGTGGATTTCGAAACGGTGTACATCGAAGGGCATTATGTACGCTATGTGCTTTGACAACTAACAGTTCATACCCCAATGAACGCACAAAAAATTACATGAAACCCTTATAATTGCAATCCACGATTTTAAACTCTTTATCCAATTATTTTAATATCCCTCTCCTAAATCCGCCCCTGTAAATCCAAACTATATTGTTACGCAGCACTCGTATTCTGTGAATGGCGGATGCAGTAGTTCTTCGTACAGTTCATTGGAAAATGAACGTAGTTTAAATTGAACATGTGATCGTCCTTTAACCAATCACATTGTTTGTATTATCTAAATGTTTGAGTGACTGCAATTATGTGACAAAATGAGTATTATGCTGACGGTATATGAGAGTAATTTCAGGTATAGATGGTGTTTAATCCCAGGGACACATCTCGAATAGTGAAATAATAGATATCATCGACCAATTTCATCATGGGCATCATTCTTTTTAAAAAACAACAACATATTAATCAAAAATTTAAGTCAGATACAGTTAGCTTGTCTTTAAAGACAATGTCAAGGTACTGGTAGTTTGAGGCTTGGTCCGAGATTTAGGGCTTATCCCCCCAATTATTCTGCACATCAGATTTCATAGCAAAACATTGGAAATATATGCAAAAACGTAAACTCGTTGTTTATGGCGCCTTCGCCTTAGTCGGAAAAAAGTGATACTTATGTATATGTGTTTCTACGAAACAAAATGCTTATAAACGAATAAACAAAACATCTGAAACTAAATAATATTTTGTCGTTAAACGTAAAAGAACGGTTGTAAAAGTAAAACAAACACATATATGTCTGTAAATGCAAAACCATAAACGAAGACGCGACATACGTAATTTATTTTTACACACATCAGTCACAATTGTTTGTCCTTGACATTGTGGATTTAGTAAGAGTGTGCCGTTCATTTGTAAGCGCATTATTAACTAAACAACCTTACTCGTAATGTTGTAATTCATATACCATTCGAAAATAGAATTAGGTTACTTTAAAAGCTGAAAACGTTATTAAACTCAAAAGAATTGACAGAGAAATGATATTGTAAATGATGGTCAGTGTTACAACTGTGCAAAAGTTCTAATAATAATTGAGATGCTTTTGAAATGCGTTTTTCACTGGAAACAATTTTAAACCCGAAAACAGTTTTTAATTTGAACGAAAATGATAGAGAAAGGGTTCGTATACAAGCATGCGTATCATACGTTTGATAACAGCAGAAACATATTATATTTACTGTTAATTAGTTAGTTTTTGCGCTTACCAACGGAAATATGATTTACTGTTTTAACAATTTTCTTTTACTTTTACCAACGTCTTGGTGCCACATGTTGTAGTATACGTTCATTAGGGTGCATTTGACCTTTTGACCTTTTGACTTTGACCTTTGAACCCAGGGGAAAGACCCTGGATTGGAAACTTTCGTTGTCATCTAAACATTCATAGGCAGCCACTGTGGCAAAAACATTTACTTAGTTATGCTTATCACATTGTACTCACCACACAGCCGCTATCCGTCTAACAATTCCGTCTTCACGCACCCCGTCCGATTCCAAAGTCCACTATATTTTGGCTTTTAACGGTCCAAATGCATTGTCGAATATATTGTCAGAGAGAAAGTGGGTCAAGATCAAGTTCTTTCCAACAACCTGATGATAAAATAAAAAGCATGTTTTATCAAAAAAATAGAATACACGTCGAAACTTGAGGCACGTTTTCGCGTAGTTCTTAGTTCGGACTTCGACCTTCGTTAGGTTTAGGACCGTGTAGGTTGTGGTATCCTAAATATAGCATGGGCTTGGCCACGCTCATTTACAGGTTCAGCGTTAGTGTAAAAATCCGTAACCGACCGGAAGTCGAATCCATAGCTACGAAGTACGGGCTTACTTCCCTCAGCTAACACCGAACATTTAATTTTACCACATATCACTCACTGTGCAAATCTCCACATCCGATAAATAATTCAGAATGTGATCAGTCACAGACCATGTCTTTGGATTGATAAAAACAAAATAAGTTAAACATTTCTAAGTTTCATTTCAGCACATACACGGTAATTGTGTGGTTATTCGAAGGCTTACTGTTACTTGTGATATGCAGGCTTCATAACCGCTGCTCCCAACTAATTCCATTTTATTTATTTCGCTCTTCGGGGCATAGTATTTTGTTAGATACTGGGACTATACGCCGCTGGACATGGGGGAGGAAAATCTCTATTTCCACCGCCATATGCATGTCATCTTCGGGATGGTTAAATTGTGTTCTATTGATTTTATGAATATTGAGCTGTGATCAACCCGGGGCTAGAGGGCGTGAGCGGTAGCTAGCATATTTCACTACCGTTCATGAACAATCAATCAAACCAAGTCTGCAATATTTTGTATGTGTCGTGTTCGGCCGTTTCCAAAGGTCCATTATCAAACTCTTTTACAAAACAATTGTATATCCTCATAAATAAGCTGTTTGGCAAAAATAAATCTAAGACACGAATGTTTATTACTTTGCGATTAGTATCTTTGTACTGTAGAGTTCCATATTACAAGAATTATAAATAATTAAAACTATAATAGATAAATAATGAATTTAATTATGAAAAAACATTAATGACGCATTACCTTGGTTTTGAAATCGTCGAATGTCATGAGACAGCTACTGTCGTCTGGTACCTTGACATAGGACCACACGGTCGACAGACACAGCAATACAGCAACTACGGATTTCCTACAGAGAATGTCAAAAATTAATTAGCTTTAATATGATGGAACGTACAATTACGTATGTAGGGGTTAACCAAGTGAGTAAACATAGTAAGTGGTAACAGAAGCCTGTTCTACTTCTGCTACTGGGGTTAAACAGGGATTTGTTCTCCGACCGATTTGTTATGTCTGGATAAAGGGATGGCATCTGCTGTTAAGAAACGTCTAACACTGCTACTATTGGTCTCACACCTCAATTAATTTTCCTAAAGGGTAACTGTACAGCCTTTTCCAACATCTGAGCTTCAAAGCTGGCCAACAGACATTGTTGTTGGTTTAATATCTTCAGTATAGCCAAGAGCAGTAACTTAAAACAATAAAATACACAAGTTAATCAAACCAGGTTGGGGTTTGTTCTCGCTCATGTTTATGTGACAACTAAGGAAAATGCAGAATTCATACAGTAGCAATCTGAATATGTGGTGATTAAGTCAAACACTTTTGAAATTTGAATGAAACCTCATATCAACATGGGATTTTCTGTATCATCTGTCTTTCACACTGCAGCTGTATGCTAAAGCAAAGAAAAACCTATTTCTTAAAATTTAAAAATTGCCTAAAATTTAGAAAAAAATAGTATTATTTCAGAAATAATGGTTTAAGAATAATTAAATGACGCCAACAATAGTCCAAACAAAGATGTTTTTGAAAAGTTCAGTACGCAAGAGAGTTAGCCCCCTTTTTCTTAAAACATGCAGTTTGGCCACAAAATATCACACAAAAACATAACACAGATTGCGTAGATGGTAGCTTTGGATTATCAACGGTCATCAAATTACCTCCCTTTAAAATTTCCATATCATCCGTAACAGAGTATTGCTTGGCAAATTTGAAACTGTTTAATGGGATATTTAGTACTCACTTAAGTGTGCTTAGACACACCAAACATTGTTTTATTAAAACGCTGATTAAGCGTGTATACGCCCTCAAAAACTGGCCTATAGAAATATCAGCAAAAAGGTCGGAAGTTTCTTTTTTTATCATTATATATGTAGTGGGTTAAGGGTTAATTAGGGGGCCGAGTGGATAGCACGTTCCGAAAATCATGCTTCAAACCTCACTAGACCACCGGGTTACATTGACGTGTCCTTAATCAAGACACTTATTCTAGTCCTTAGTCAAGACACTTATTATAGTCTCTGACGTGGAATAGGGGTGAAACACGTACGGTCCCATGTATCCTTAGTCAAGAGTCTCTGACGTGGAATAGGGGTGTAACACGTACGGTCCCGTGTATCCTTAGTCAAGACACTTATTCTAGTCTCTGACGTGGAATAGGGGTGTAACACGTACGGTCCCTTGTATCCTTAGTCAAGACACTTATTCTAGTCTATGACGTGGAATAGGGGTGTAACACGTACGGTCCCGTGTATCCTTAGTCAAGACATTTATTCTAGTCTCTGACGTGGAATAGGGGTGTAACACGTACGGTCCCGTGTATCCTTAGTCAAGACACTTATTCTAGTATCTGACGTGGAATAGGGGTGTAACACGTACGGTCCCGTGTATCCTTAGTCAAGACACTTATTCTAGTCTCTGACGTGGAATAGGGGTGTAACACGTTCGGTCCCGTGTATCCTTAGTCAAGACACTTATTCTAGTCTCTGACGTGGAATAGGGGTGTAAGACGTACGGTCCCGTGTATCCTTAGTCAAGACACTTATTCTAGTCCCTGACGTGGAATAGGGATGTAACACGCAAGACACTTATTCTAGTCTCTTACGTGGAATGAGGGTGTAACATCCATTAAGTGGAATGGGGTGTACCACGAACGGTCCCGTGTATCCTTAGTCAATACACTTATTCTAGTCTCTTACTTGGAATGGGGTGTAACACGTACGGTCCCGTTTATCCTTAGTCAAACACTTGTTCTAGTCTCTTACGTGGTATAGGGGTGTAACATCCTTACGTGGAATGGGGTGTAATACGTACGCTCCCGTGTATCCTTAGTCAAGACACTTATTCTAGTCTCTTACGTGGAATGGGGGTGTAACACGTTTGGTCCCGTGTAAAGCTTACGTACGGTCCCGTGTATCCTTAGTCAAGACGCTTGTTCTAGTCTCTTACGTGGAATGGGGGTGTAACATGTTCGGTCCCGTGTATCGGAGTCTATCATCCGAGTACGTCAAAAGACCTCTTCGATAGTAAAAGTAAGACAGGGTTCCCAGATTCTTTTGTATCCTCCCCCCACTCTCTGGGACGGCTCGAAATAACATAATATTTGTGATTATGAGATGTTAAACAAACCAAGCAATTGATAATTATATCTTAGTCTATAATAAGTTATATCATGTCTAATGTTTACATATTATTTCTGTATTGGTCAAATAGTATTGATTTTGCAAGCGAAGTATATTCATATCGTATTCTGCCTGCTAATGTGATTGGACCGGTATACATAAATAACATAAAAAACAACACAAATGTATTGGTATTACGGTATGGTGCGGCTATTTTCTTTGATGCTATTAAACTTAAGACTGTACGTCACAGATAACGGCAAATAAATGTTCCAATATAAAACAAAACATAATGTCGTCTATAACAGATAACACTCAATTAACAAAAAGCAGGCAACGGTGACTATTATTTCGCAATGATAGATACAAATAAATCTAAATTTTGCCAGTGGTTAAGGAGGAGAATTTCCCCTTCCCCGACCCCTTCTTTAGGTTTTACAGCGCACCAACAAACACGTATATAAGGCGCCAACAGGAATGACCGTCCCAGACCCGCCCTCCATTTACATGGAGATAAATGACCGTTCCAGACCCACCCTCCATTTACATGGAGATAAAATATACAGAATGTGCCTAGAACGTTCTCACTGCAGAGTTGCTGAATATTCCGTTGTAATTCATATTTTTGATGGAGCCACGATCATTGTTTTCTATGGTGTCATATTTCTGCCACGAGATAGCTAGATAATTATCATGATTATTTCGAGACAGTAACATGTATTTTTCGAGATGATAATGAATTTTTGCGAAAATCTTATAAAATTTGTAAGATAAAAATATCTCTAATTATTTAAATTATCCTGTTAAATGTCACGCTAATGCCCACTTCTGCCATCATGATTCTGGTATCTAGAGAATTATCACGATACCCGTACCATGCTTTCTTCGAGATAGTGATTGAATTTTAACGAAATTCTCTCAGTTATAATAATAATAATAATAATAATAAATTCTTTATTTCATGAAGGTACAACTCATTAAGATTATACAAACATGTGCACAACACTTATCTTCCATGAGGCCTTCTGATAACAACAGCAACTTATAAACAATAGCAAGTGAATACATGCACGTAACATTAATACTATGTTTCAAGCTGGCATTCAAAACAAGTATTCACTATTAACACAACTTAATTTGAGCAGAACACCTGTTATCTTGAAATAGAAATAATTTATAATTGTGTTTGAAAGCATAAATAGAAACAGAAGTCCGGATATTTTCTGGGATTGAATTCCAAGTCCGCATGGCAACATAGGTAAAAGATTGTTTTAAATATTCGGATTTAGGTCTAGGATGCTTAATGTCATGTTTAATGCATGATCTTAAATTATATCTGCTATTTTCAGAAAATGTTATTAATTTACTTATGTATATTGGTGTAAGATTATGAATTGCTTTATAAACTAAAACACCTACTTGAATAACTTGTTAAATACCGCGATACTACTGAACATGATAGTTCTGGTTTTGCGATAAATAATGTTATAGAGTTAACTATAAATATTTACGAGATAATAACGTGAATTTTCATGATAATTAGTCAGAATTATTACGAAAACAAAATTTCAAATGTTATCTATTATGATAACGTGATGACAGAAGTGGGCAGTATCGCAGCAAGTTGTGTTAGATAAAACTGTTGAAAATTAAAGAGAAAATGTAACATTATCGCGAAAAATACACGATAAATTATCTAGCTATCTCGTGGCAGAAATATGCCACCATAGTTTTCTTCACGACTCGAGGAGATACAGGTAGAAACAGTTAAGGGATGATGATTATGAACATCTTTAAAGAAGATGACAACCATGAACATGAATTTGATGATTTGAGTTGCCGGTGTTGGACAATCTATGGCTCTATTCATTCACTAAAAGTAAATCCACACAGGGCATATAAACTCAAAAGCAAGCATTTAAACTTGTATGGCATCTTTAGATGTATACAAATAAAAGTCTTCCTTGATATGTCTATATTACTTAAACACTATTCAGTAAAATTGCTTACACATATACATGCATGTTGTATAGACATGAATACCAGCGTGCTTGTATGGTAGAACAACAGGGTGTTCAAAACGAAGGCTTACTGGCCACAACATGTGTTGATGCATGTATTTCTTATTGATTTATCTATAATATGACTTATTAAAATTTAAAAAAGCAATCTATTGATGATGATGATGATGATGATGATGATGATGATGCGTATTTTGACTAGCACACCATTATATTATGAACACGTTTAATCTTCATTCTTTGTGTTTTGTTTATATGTTATTATTATGTAATGGCTTCCGTGGCAGGGATAGTAAAACTAAAAACGTTCTCGCCTCTCACCGCTGAAGGTTCGAATCCGACTGGGAGTTTGACTTGTCAAGTGAGAAATTGTCGATTCTTACGGATGTCGAGAGCTATACAGTACTGGTTCTACCCTGGACAAATGGGGTGGTCTGCCTCTACCACAAAAGAGCGACCGTCATATACGACATACACGTGCTAAAAATGACGTAAAATACCATTCAAACAAAACAAATAAAATGTCATTAAATATCAAACTCGGATAACTAGCAAATATGCAGATGAATGAGCATGGTGGCTTAGGAATCCAGTGGTGACGTGATCAGTCCTAGCACAAGCCGTATACAAATCATTTTTTAAAAACTATTATTAATATATTGCTACCTGACCAGTCAAATAATGACATAAACCGATTAAACAAATGATTCATATTTTTCTGTAATCACACGCGCACGCACGCACGAACACACGCACACTCTCTAACGCACACGCACACTGTCCAGATTAAAATGATCCCTGACAGGTATACACCTTTATGGCTTGTCTGTGGTGCATGTACCGGTTTACGCATCGAAATATATTATAATATGTGTTAACATCTTGTTTTTAGAACTTCAGACGCTATACTTAAAGCTACAGAGTCCCTATATCAATCGATTTCTTCTTTGTGAGCGTGTCTTCATTTGTAACTTCGTGTTCACCAGCTCATGTCGAAATCGGTTATTTAAGGGAGCAAATACAGCACAGGAAGTTATCGACCAGTGCACATCATACCTATACACAGGTAACAGTATTGTTTACAGAAAAACAGTTAGCCTCTTTCGGGGCTCAAACACACGACCTTCTGATTTCAAGTTTGGTGCACTGAACTATAAAGCTACTTGACAAAATAGTATACTAACTACCATTTATTATATGCAAAATAACTTAACCTATTTGAACGCAACTCAAGATGGATCAATAAATATGTAGTCCATCTTGTCGCATGTGTAAATTAACACTGCCTGGTGTAATACTGTATGTTATCAATATGAAAATAATACTTCGCTTCAAAACAACCATATCTCGACTTGTTATTTAGCGCTTGATGAGTTTGTGTGCGTGCGCTTGTTATTATGTAATGCCTATTTAGTGTTAAAATGCTACAACATACCAATAAATAGCCGTGGTCTAGTGGTTCAGCGTACATCTTTCAAAACTTACAAGTGCAAGACTGTCAAATCCAGTTCCGGGCAACCATTTTTTTTATCACATATATTCTGGACCCGTATATTTATTAAATAAAAATGTGAAATTTTACAGATCAATTTCTGCTTATATACCGACTTTTGGTGTGTTCGTCGATTTGAAACTACTTCACACGTGACTCATTCATATGCATGAGTTATTACCAGTTACAATAGGGACTGTGCAGCTTTAAATCATTCACCAGCTCATTGCCAAACGGGTATTTAAAGATACTATAGCTGTATATAAGGCTAATAGGCGTGAACCTTAAGCAAATGGAGGGATTTAACGCTTGGTTTAATACCAATTTCAAGCTTGTAAAACATGGCGGTATACCCGCATATAAGGGGTTAATTATCGAAATATTTCAAAAGTATTTCCTTCCTTACCAGTCCTTCGATGAGACTTTAAACCAACGTCTGCTCGCTAAAATACTTAGTGCAATACAGCGAGAATAAATAAACGCTTATACAACGTATATAAGGGGAGAAATTTATACCTGGACAGGATTTTTAATCCATCAACAGCGATAGCAAATAACGCAACCGTCCTCATCATTGAACAAATAGTTCGCTCAACACGAGTTTCGAACTTGAGATCCGAATTGACATTCCGTTAACTTACTACTAGGATACAGAGCCAATTGATAACCACCTCTTCCTTTAACTATATAATCGTTTGATAATGGAATTATTTTCTCGAATGTTTTTCTCTGACGTTTTTTTTCAAATAAAGCATACACATAATATTTTCACGTGTACTATTCTAATGTAGGAATTTGTAATCTATAATTTTGAGAGCGTTTTATCGAATATCTTTGCTGTACGTATGCACTTATAAACGCATTTTATAACACACACACAATTAACAAAGGATAACGTCTACAATGCTAACAGTATATCGTGAGAAGATACTCTAGTGATCAATATACTGGATTACCCAGTGTTAAAGTGTAAAGATTGTCAATCCGAAAGTAATGAGTTCAAAACTCGCCATAGACTATAAAATTTTTTCAGTGAATGGGTGTGCATTGCTGAGTTGCATTGTCGATCGCAGATAAATAAATAAAAAGGTCAGCTATAAAACTGCCTTATGTACGGGTTTCCTGCCGCCATGTTTCAGTAGCTTGAATTTGGTAGTAGCATTAAACCGCCCCTTTCCTTTAGTTCCACGCCCACTAGCCTCATATACAGCTAAAGTAGCCCTAGACTATCAAATTTAACGCAGGACATCATTTAATTTATACACATCGTGTTGTGCATATCGTACAGGTAGTATTATGATTTACAGAGACAAAAAGTGTGTCACTCTCCGGGCTAGATCCACGACCTTCTAATTTACAGTCAGCCATTCTAACCACTGAACTATGGGGACTTCTTGAGAACATAGTATATTTAGTACCATGTATTATAATTCAAAATAACATGTGAACGCAACTCAAGATGTATCGCTATATAGTCCATCATGTAACGTTAAACTAGTATGAAAGGAGAATTTGGAGATAAGTACAACACAACTATGCAGTCTCGGTTTGACTGAGACTGTTCATGAACGGACAATTTAATGTTTTTATTAAATATAATAATAGCATTGACTACTTTCATACATCAATACCGCTTCCCCCTCTTCCCCTTTCCTCCCACCACCATCCCACACCCCATACTACCCAACCCCACACACAAACATAATAGCACAAAAACGCCGCCTCAACAAATAACAGTTGCATTTGATCGAAATAAACTATTATCAAGCTGGTTACTTACATGTTTTCAGCATACATGACAATTCAACCTGAAAATAACACAAAATGAATAAGTAACCTGGTAGACATAAATGCGAAGATATATTTAATAAGGCTTGACTATATACTTAAAATATTTATTTTGTATTCCGGGATTCTATTATTTTAAACATGCACTCAGTACATTTAGAAGCGCAACATTTTTGATTTTCGGTTACTTTTAGTCCACTGTTCTTTTGTTCAAATCCAGATTGTATTTTATGTTGGTACCCAAGTCTCTTTGTCCCACAGGTTAACATTTGGCGATAAACAGTTGCATTAGCTTTGCTCTACTTCTTGCAGTTTAAAACACAGTTTCCACTAGGATTTTAACATCTAGAAATTCAAAAAATACCGAGTGTTGCGTTTTCAAATATACTGAGTATATATGTTATTCAGCAACATTTTATAGGATCATAAGACCCAAGAGGATACAAACTATACATATACAAGGTTGCAACATATATATACTCGTTGCTGCATTCGTGAATTCACTGCATTCATACTCATGGCTGTTCTTGTGAAGGATGTGAAGAGATTAAACAACTACAACTGGAACAGAACTGTGTTTCTGTTTTCATATAGATACAAACGGCAATCCGATATTCACTTCAACATGCTTTTAACATTTTGAAATAATAATAGTACTTCTCGGGGAAAAGAACTATGTTTCTGTTTTCATATAGATACAAACGGCAATCCGATATTCAAGATGTACCCATCACATAGGATAAATTACCAATTTTTATATACTCAGTACATTTGAAAACGCAACACTTGGTATTTTTTGAATTTCTTTCGATGGAATTGAAGTCCTCGTGCTAAATCAGTTTTAACTGAAAGAAGTAGAGCACATCTTATGCAAATTTGTATCGCCATATGTTAATCTTTGAGACAAAGAGACTTGTCTTGATTTGAACAAAAAGCCAGAGAACTAAAAATAATCGAAAATCAAAAACGATGCGTTTTAAAATGTACTGAGTGCATGTTTAAAATAATAGAATCCCGGAATACAAAATAAATAAACTGCTATATTTATTTTAAGTGTACCCGCTAATAATAATTTTTTAACAAATCCAAAATTAAATTATTTTTTTTTGTCATATTAATAAAAATATGTTGTTTGAAGCGTGTTGTTTGCAGCGTGTTGTTGGTTCGTGTTGTTTGCAGTGTGTTGTTGTTTGTAGCGTGTTGTTTCCAGCGTGTTGTTTGCAGCGTGTTGTTGTTTGCAGCGTGTTGTTGGTTCGTGTTGTTTGCAGCGTGTTGTTGTTTGCAGCGTGTTGTTTGCAGCGTGTTGTTGTTCGTGTTGTTTGCAGCATGTTGTTTGCAGCGTGTTGTTTGAGCGTGTTGTTTGCAGCGTGTTGTTTGAGCGTGTTGTTTGCAGCGTGTTGTTTGCAGCGTGTTGTTGGTTTGTGTTGTTTGCAGCGTGTTGTTGATTCGTGTTGTTTGCCACGTGTTGTTTGTTCGTGTGTAAATTTGAATTCACCATATGTGTTAAATTGAATCACGCATACATTAAGCCTGGTGCGTGACTTTGTGTAGCTTATAGTACTATGTAGAATGAATTACCTTCTAATAAGGGTTCCTTTTTAAGCACATTAAGTAGGCTTTGACCCTTTATAATAACAATTATATTTGTTCATTTGAAGTCTAACCCAACAAAAAACACGATATATCCCATTTAAAGCCAACATATGTGTGTGTTCGACATAAATGGAGATGATACATGCTTTGTGTCGAATTTTCGTTACATAGTATTGAACTATTTATATGGCAAAGTTTGCAAAGTGATATAATATGTATTTGATTGCGTTATTCTACTTACGAGAATTCCGAAAACTTCGTCAGCTGGTTAACTTTACGTTTTTACAAGCATGCTGTGCTAAATGTACGAACTGTATAAATAAATACCTTATATGGCAAGAATGAGTAAATATTAATTGTCTCTTTTGAAGAGAGCAATTTTGTAGTTTTAACTTAATTCAAAGATAAAATTGCAGCAAAAATATTTCAAAATCAAAATCTTTCATGAGATGCTTTACATATATTGTTATGAAGGAAACCAGCTCACGTGTTTCCCGTGCGACGTTTTTTTTTTTTTTATAAAAAATAACATCGCAAAAAATGAAAAACAATCCTTAATTATTTTCTTCAAAGGAGCAGTTTTAGATAACCGTATGAGGATTTTACTCTTCATTAAAAGGTTTTCGTAAGACGTTATAGCACATTTTACAAAACATTCTACTTTGGTGAATGTTAAACGACACAAAATTAAAATACCATCAATGCAATTTAATAAATAATATGTTTCAGATTTTTTCTTGACGATATCGAGTTCCAGTTTTGGAGATTCCAGAACTCCTATTAGGAATGAAGTAACCGCCGAATATCAGTGGTGGTAAATTAAGAACACTTCATGTCATTCTATGTGAAAAGGTTAGACCGCGAGATTCAACGACGAAAATTCGTGTTTTATCTTTGTTTATGATAAGGGTTGCAGATTCCCCGTACAACATGATTGATCTGGAAGTTAAGTGAAGCTATGACTGGTTTAATAGTTTCAGTAAAACGTTATGTAAAGAAGCATATTTTCACTGAAAAGAAAGATAACCAAGAATAGTTTTTGTTTGTTTGCTTTTATTAAATAGAGGCTATCTTTCTAAGTGGTCGACGTGGCTGCCTATTAGAATTGGGACAGTAAGACTGTCTCGGGGGCGATTGCCCGATATACAACGTATTCATGACAATGAAGAAAGATAATATAAAATTTATACTTACTAGATTGAATATATGTGAGTGATATGTATGCTGTAAGGCGTGGTTGTCTGTAGAATTGATGGGACGGTAGGCTGTCACGGGGCGATTGCCATGTATAACGTGCTTATGATACATGTTGGGTGTTTTTGTATTTGAAATGTAAGATGTGTGAAAAGTATAGTGGGTGGATTTGAGGAAATAATGAAGTCTTGTCAACAAAGGGACAGATGTAATAGCATTCGCTAGATACTTCATAGAGAATATTTATGTTAACTTTCTTTTGTGAGTCTGCCTCGAAAGGTCACAGATACATGTTAGAGTAATTGCCGGACCGATACAGAACGTAATTTAGGTTATATTATGTTCACTGAAAAGAAGATTCATGTATCCATTTGCCTTACGGCGTGGCTGTCGTGTTTTGTTTTAGAATTTACGATAGGTCGGCTATGGACGATTTACCTTTAGGGCGTCATGTTAAGTTCGGAATATCAGAGCATGTAGTTGTCGCTTGAGGCCGATGTCTAGCTAAACAATTTTCGTATTCTATGTAAATCATATGTATTCGTTGTCTGTCAGACTCGGAACTTAATCATGGTTTATTTGTATTACTTTATACGGGAAAGTGAACAAATGTATTTGATTAGGCTTTTATTATGTTATGCGTTATTATGTTATGCATGTTTATTAATGTAAGTCTAAATTCATATATTTGAGTTGCTGAATTACTTGATTGCTGCATATTTTGCCCGTTCTTTGAGTTCAACCGGTCATCCAATGGCTCATACCAAGAAATAATGAATATATATTTATTACGTTGTGGTGTAGCTGTTACTTCTATGAGAAGGGTGAGTGTTAAAGGAAATATAATTTCTTTCGTTTGAATGAAACGAATTAGACAGAAATTTATTTCCCTTGATGTGATTGCTTCTCATAGAGGGCGCAATCGTAGATTGGCGTTGAGGTTGCCAATTAAATCATTCAGCCTTGGAGAGCAGACTAGGTTAGACGTTATAAATTTGAGTTATTTTATAGAAAACTTATTGCAGCAACTCAAAAATGTGGATTTGAAAAGATTTCAGGATATTGATGTGATCCTGTTGTGTTGGTTTTCATTGATCATTGAACCGTTTGTACTTTTTATAGTAAGAGATCAAATCTGAGAACTTACCCTGAGAGATACTTAAAAAAAAATGTTAATCGGATGTACGTTTCCGACAGGGTTTTTCGTGGACGGCCTGGAATCACTTTGATGGTGCTCTGTTAAAATTGCGAATGTGATTAATGGATTTGATGAAATGGGGTGACATGTAATATCTTAGAAATGATGGCCCAAATGTTCGAAGATCTGTCGGCTTGACCTCTGAGTCAGGATTTCAGATTTCTCTGAATTGATTATAAATGAATATTCAGTCAGATTTTGAGTATCTAAAAGCTTTCTGTTCAGAAAGAACGGAATTTATGTACATGTTTTAGTACAAATTTATGAGAAAATGAAATCGGAAGGTTTTTCTTAACCGAAGGATAGGTTAGCCGAATTTTGAAAAACTGGGCTTTTATTATTATCAGCATTAATATGGGCCATAAGTCGAACAAAAGTGTTTCAGGTAAGGGGTATATTGGATTCCTTGTATGGTTTAAGAATGCCTCCCTTGGTTATGCAGTCATGGACTGTTATTATGAATCTATCTCCTTCTTCCTTCTATCTGTCCTATCCACCTTTACCTGCCGGTACTCTTAAAAATGGTTGTCGAGAGTGTATGCGAGTGAGGACGAAATGACGGGTACAGTGTGAAACTATAGTGTGAAAGAGCGAATGAGAGTGAAAAATGATAGCAGGTGTATGTTAGCTTCAATGAAACGCGGGGAATACATGTATATTAAAGTAACTTTTAAAAATACAAAATTGTTTGTACAACATCTTTCTCCGTCATTTTCTCGGATAACTTATTATATCAAATATTAAACTACACTATGTTGAATATCATGTATAAAACATACCATGTGTAGCACTTCTCGTTCTTGAAAAAACATGAATATATTTCTACAACTTATATAGTACATATGAACTGCATGAAATAACGTATACATCTATGCCGTATATTATGTAATATTTGAAATAATAAAATAATTCATTACAAAAAAAATGTGTCTACATCGTTGAATACACTTTAATGCACTCTACGGATTCATACCGTTACGAGTCCGGCCGGTGGAGTCCAGAAGATATCCCTATATACCAGTACCACAGCGAGTGCCATACACTACTCAACTTTTATAATCGTTCACTGTTCACATAATTATATATTCTTTAATAATTCATATTTTCTTTTGAAATTTAAACAGGCGACGTTTAACAAATGTCGCTAGCGATTTATATAACTTAATCTGTCTTGATTGGACTAAGACCTTGTTGATAAACTTAATAAAATATTGGTATGTGTTTCGGTGATTTCCAGTTTTTAGTATTCGTGGTTTTTTTCAAAACACCTGAGTGACCGATTAAAAATGTTGAGTAGTGTATGTGAACTAGACTGTGTCCCTTAATATTTTGAAACATTCAAAATAAGGGATTCTCCTTCACAACACACTAAGACAATAAACATATTGTCATTGATAATACAAATAATTTACGATTTCATTGCAAATGAAGAAGACCTTTTTAGGTCGAAAGCGCTATTGCAAATCGGGATATGTCTTCCCGAGTGAAATCATACACGACACATAATACACACGTCTCTTACATACCTCTAGTTATTTTCCTTTTTTTTTTAAAAAAAATATGTGTATTAATAACCTCATAATATTATCAAATATTACATAAGATACGTTTATACGAATTAAAGTATATAAACTCACACTACTGTATACTACATATATTCTATATAGCAATTGACTAATTATATACACCAATTGGTTAGACTGGTCAATACACAGTTTACGACCAAAATATATAATATGCAACAAAACAGAAGCAAACGGAAAAAATGCTGGGGATGAGAACAAAACGTGGCTAGTGTACTTACTGGGCATGTCACTACCACGAAACAGTTTGAAACCGTAACTATGGTCAGTCGCCCGAAAGTATAAAAGTCGAACAGGAAATGTAGAAAAACAAGAGGCACAAGAGGGCCTGTAGACGCTCTACTTGTATGATGTGAGGCCAACCCAAGAAACATGTTTCAGATATATAACTCTATGTAAACTGTGGGTTATCGTGGCGGCCATTTTGAATATTTTACGACAACGAAAAACACAAACTTGATAGAGGCAAACATATGATATTTAACTAGAATGGAATAAGTGGTAATATGTCGTTTGATAAATGTCCTTAAATTTGACCTAAGTTTAGCCATGGTGGACATCATGGATGACTGGAGGCCCAAAAATCTGCGGGGGACTAACCCAAAGATCATTGTGATTAAGTTTCATCAAAATCCTTGAAGCAGTTTCAGAGAAGATGTCATTTTTAACCTTTTCCTATAACTCTATGTAAACTTTGGTGGCCGTGGTGGCCATTTTGATTATTCGACGATATCGAAAATCACAAACTTGATAGCGGCTAACCCAAGGAACATGTTTATGATATTTCACAAGAATGCAATAAGTGGTTTCGGGGGGAGATGTTTGCACAGAGTCTCCAGAAACCATTACACATTTATTTTGGGAATGTAAATATACCAAAACTTTTTGGAATATTTTTAAGATTACTTGCAATGATAATAATATAATAATCCAACCGGAATGGACTACAAAAGATATAATTTTTGGGTCTAGTGAATATGACAATGTTCTAAATAAACTAATTTTACATGCAAAATATTTCATATATAAATGTAAGTTAGACGGAAGATTACCATTGTTCGGAAATTTCAAACCACAAATTAAATACACATATCAAACTGAAAAAATAAACGCAATTAAAAGTTTTACATTTGATAAATTCGAAAAACCTTGGTTGACTTATAAATCCCTACTTAATAATTAGTTTTTGTTTTAAATTTTAAGAGTTACACTGTGCAACACATCTATCTTGTTTCATCGATCTTGTTCCTTCTTCTTGTTTTTTGTTTTGTCTTTTTTTGACAAAAGGAAAACCCCAAGAAATTTGTAATAACTGTTAAATTATGTTCCCTGCTGTTCCCACTAAATATGGAAGAGTCACACCTCCATAGAAATATCTTGTCTTTTCTTTAAATATTTAGTGGATAACACCATTTTTGTTTCACAGTCAACTGTTGAAAAACTCAGCAGAGATGGTATTTGGATCTTATATAAAAACTGAAACACTCATAGTTGATTATGTTAGCATTGGATTTATCTACGTTAAACAATTCTTTATACAAGATATATATGCTGGGTTTGGAAAAAAAAAAAAAAATCTTTACAATTATCAATGAAGGCGTATTAAAGTAACAAAATAAATATTTTGAAAATTTTGTAAATATCAAGATTTTAAGGGACACACAGCAATCTGGTGTATTTGTAAAATTATTTTTTTGAAAGACTCTCAGATTGCAGAGAGCCCCTTTTATCAAAATTGTCTTTTAAATCTTTTTTTGAATATTGTAAAGAAATATAAAAAAACTCCCCATTTATATAGTTTCTAATCAAGATATGCATTTTTTTTTCTTCTAAATATTTTGAAAACTGTTTATATATAATAAATATTATGCATGAATATCCTCACCGTTTTGATCTAGCCGATGAGAATGGGCAAAATCAAGAATGATACATGTCAGGGGCGTACCTGGAGCATTTTGAAATGTACGCCAGATATGAGAAGCGTAGCTGCGAACCGAGCAGCGACGCTGCGAGTGGGGGGTAGGTGTGGGAGGGGTGTCCCCCTCTCGCCGGTGGGGGGTTTTGGGTGGCCTCCCCCAAGAAAAGTTTGAAAATTAGGAGGCAAATGATGCGTTTTTAGGCTATATTTCAGCGTTAATATGCATATTTGGAACTTTTATTTTTTCACTTTTGCTGACGAATTGTACGCATTGGCGTACGTGCGTATGCCTGGATACGCGCCTGCATGGTTAAAATAGTTTTAATTAATTGTTTAATGTGAAACAAATATATAAAGATAAATCATAACACATGCTATCATTACGTGTGAACTGTATGTCAAGTGTAATTACATGCCATGAACACTTTTGAAGTGAAAGTAACATGCAGTTCATTATAGAGTGGAAAATTCTAAGTGAAACATAGGGCCATATTTCTATAAAAAATTCGGCATCAACAATGTATGACGTAGGAGAATCACTTGTTATGCGTACACATATCATCACGTGTGAACTGTATGTGAAGTGTAATAACATGCCATGAACACTTTTGAAGTGAAAGCCACATGAAGTTCATTATAGAGTGGAAAATTCTAAGTCAAACAAAGGGCCATAATTCTGTGATATATTAGGCATCACCAATGTATGACGTAGGGGGACATAAGGTCATCACTTGTTATGCGTATACATATCATCACGTTTGCATTGTATGTCAAGTAAAAGCCATATGAAAATAAAAATAAGTATAAAAGTCGAACAGGAAATGCAGCTTTCACGAACACAGTAAACCCCATAACACACAAAACGACAAACATGAATGGTAATGTTAATTAGGAATAAAGGCATATGACGTCACAAACACAAAAAGGGTTGACAATAGGGCTACCGACTTGGAACAGTGGCAAAAAGGCCGCAGGGGATTTAAAGCAGATTCTAGGGAGCACCAAAACCTCACACTTTAACTTACCCTACTGTCATCCCAATAAAACGGGACAGTGTAACTAAAGAAATCCCCGTCATGAACTATTCTCTAACCAACAAGGCAGCATTAATAGGCAATATAAGTAAAACACATAGATGCTCGTGTATATATAAATACAAAAAGCAATAGCCTAAAAAGCCACAAGGAAGGTACGCAATGGCTTGGCAACAAGAGAATAAACCATTGAGGGTATGACAAGACAAGATTACAGACAAACATCAAACGTCACCGTCATTTCGGCTTTAGGTAGACGTCATCATAGAGGCCACAGTCTGTCCAGTCATCGCACAATTAAAGAGGAAAGCATAGTGGGGAACTGTAAATGGGTCCTTCATCAATATTTTCTTTGCAGAATGATAGGGTCATAACCTCTTTGATAAACCTGTTAACACGTTCAACAAAGATAGAATGAAAGTGATAATGACCAAGGATCTAACGAAGTTTGTAAATCACGTCACCATAGAAGTCAGGTTGTGATAGTCGTTGTCGCAGAAGAGTTCTTAAATTAATTTTATATTTGGAAAGAAGGGGTTACGATAATAACATTTAGCAAAAGAGTTTATGGTAACGGTAGCCCTGATGGAGTAGCTTTTCAGTTATACAATGATTACGAATATTTAAGTCCTCAACTCGAGTACAATTGAATTGGAATTGAATTGGGATTTTAAGGCGCACCAACACATGAAAAGGTAATATGGTGCCAAACAGGCATGAACATGCCAGGCTCATCTTCTTTGTACATCGAGATAAAATATGGAAATGTGCCTAGCATCTTCTCACCCTGAACTGCAGAGTTGCTGCAAATTCTATCGTAGAAACTCCATTTACGCTGGAGCCACGTTATTGTTTTTAATCTGCCACTGCTCTTTTGATGCGAACGAGATAGCACCTCAAACAATGCAGGGATCATGATGAAGACCTTTAATGAACATGAACAAAAAACAATAAAATGAACATGAATTTGGGGGGATTCTACCCTTCTGCCTACCCCTCCAAAGGGATCTGCAGAGGCCCTATTCTTTGCCCCGTGACCAAACGGGGGCCCGCGGGAATCACACGGGGCTCGAGTACAAGCTCTAGAAATACGAATAAGCTGAGACATTTAAACCCTATAATAAGTTGCTCGGGAAACACATCCCCATCTAAATGGGGATAATTAACAATAGCAAAATTAAAATCATCTCTACTGTCATAAATTTTGCTAATTATTTCACCATTTTCAATAGAGAGATGTAAATTGAGAAAAGAATCGTTAGTATCAGAAATATGAGCTTTGTTAAGTTCAAGTTCTTTGTGATATATATTATTAACTATAGTAGAAACGAAAGGTAAAGAAGGTAATGATAAGGTAATGAAGGTAAAAGGTAATGATAAATGTTTTACTCTATAGTGAAGTTCATTAGTGAAATATTCTAAGTCAAACGAAGGTTCATACTTATATAATAAATCAGGCATCAACAATGTATGATGCAGAGGGACAAGGGGTTAACAGTTGTTTTGTGTACATGTATTTTGGAAACAATGATTTCGAAAGTGTTTGAGAAAAAATGAGTTACAGGACATTATACAATATTAGAGTGGAACATTCTAAGTCAAACAAAGGGTCATACTACTATAATAAGTTTGGCATCCACAATGTGTGATGAAGAAGGACATAATGTCATCAATTGTTATGTGTATATGAAGAAGGATAAAAATATCGGACAGGGAAAGCAGCATTCAAGGACGACAGTCAACCACAAAACACAAAAACAAACACGCAAACAGACAAACGAAAAGGCAAAAGTAATAAAAAATGCAAACGACATCACAAACACAAAAGGGTTCGAAAGTTTGAAATTAATCCATTTAAAACTGAGAAATGCGAGTAATAACTAGAAAAAAATCGACGGCGCGACATACTAGTATCTTCAACCCACGTTTTCTTCACACAGGTCAATTCCCTTTAACCCTGTATCCATTTTACATGTACTTGTTTGATTGTTCTTTGATACTCAGATCAGAAATAGTACTATTTATGCTTTTCTGTATACATGTTTGAGACTGTAAATGAATAAAAAAAATATTTAGAGTATTTGTGTATTTGACCACTATCTCAGAGTCCAATGGTGACCCTGGAGCAAATTATACTGATATTCCCAAAATCATTAAATTTTATTGAGAAAGAACAAACACACATGAGGAAACAGTATTATTAAACTCTGTAATCCCTTTATCATGTTTATAAAAATGTTTGTTTGAGACATAATTAAAAAGAATGACGCCCTGTTACCCACCTCCACCCCTCTCCACCCCCAACAACCACCACCACTCACCCCATCCACCCCAACGCCAGGGAAGACGTCCGAGTTTTAAATAATAAATCATTTGACATGCTGTGTATCTCTTTCTAATACGACTATTTATACCAATGTGCAAACTTATGGGAAAATGACACTGTAATTGAATTATTAGTGTATTTCATGCCTCTTCCTCCATGTCCCACCGATGACGTAGGAGGAAACAAATGTATGCAGTGTAATCCCATCATCATAACGTTTCATTTTAGATTTAATTTTGAAAAATCTCTCTCCCCAAATCTCCCCAAATCCCCCCCCCCCCCCCCCCCCCCCCCCCCCAACACACACACATGCACTCAACCCTGTGCAGACGTCAACCATTGAAATAATGAAATGTATGTCGTTAATATTTCATAGACGCGTATATATGCCAAGATATATGCCAAATTATGAAAATTACAGTGTAAATTAATTGTTAGTGTATTTGACTTTCATTAGTTTTGACGCCCTGTTTCATCAGAATATAGCATTGAGAATGTTCATAAACTAATTTGTTTTCACTGCGAGCCATTTTTTATGAATGATGTCAGCAAACTATTTGAAGTATTTATGACGTCACTTCCTGTTTAGCGTCATCTATTGGAAAAATATGTTATAATTGTAAAGGGAGGTAAATAGTGTACACTTGTATAAGTTATGTTAATTGATCTTAAGAAATAAAAGTAACATATGTTTATTTTAGGTACCCGTTTTTTGGACACCCTAACATGTAGAGACTTGTTAAACAATGAGCGGATAATCTTCTTTTTGATATACAACTTCTGAATTGATTGGAGCATAATGTCTATAGATATGTTTCAAATTCAAAATTCTCTTTTACCGCTTTATATAGCGTTAAAACGCTACTGCCTTCTGTATCAGATCTCCATTGTTGCATGAAATCTTTCATCAGTTTGTGCGCACAAAATAACCAATTAATGTGTCGACGTGCCATATAAAAGACCATTCATTCATTCATTCATATCAAAAAAACATAGATATATAGATAGATAGATACTTTTAATGATTTAAACTATTACAGTTGTTCATCATTACAAATATATGACAATTATAACTTACATACACGTGGCAGATTTTAACATTGCATATACAATAAAATAATCGTTACGTTTTTCTTTACTTCATACATATGTAGACAAAAAATACACATATTATTGTATGTCATTGATAAACGAGGATGTTCCGAAATAGATATCTAGTTTTTTAGTCTGTTAAATTGGATGTAGATAGTCATACAAGTGCATCGGAAATGAATGTACTTCAACTTAGAATACTCTTTTGTTTAATGACTGCAAAAACTCCACAAATTTAATCATGCATGGCCTAGTTGTGTAATATTTAGGAATGTATTTGTTTCTAATGTTAGAGTAAGTAGTACAGATCAAAATAAAATGGTATTCGTCTTCAATATCGTAAGTTTTACAAATTTGACCCACTCTTCCGTTTCTCTCCGCTCTCCCTCTTGAAAATCTCTCTGTTTCTATTCTTAAACAATGAGCGGATAATCTTATTTTTGTTATACAACTTCTGAATTGTTTGGAGCATAATGTCTATAGATATGTTTCAGATTCAAAATTCTCTTTCACCGCTTTATATAGCTTTAAAACCCTACTGCCTTCTGTATCAGATCTCCATTGTTGCATGAAATTATCTATTAATCTTTGTTTAGATATCGAAGGAAACAATTTAAAACTAACACTCATGGGATTATCCCAGACATTATTAAAACCGTTAATATTTAGAATAAACCTTAAATTAGTTGGACAATTCGTCGCGCCCTTATTACAGTTGAATAAAACATTCTTCTATATTGCTTTTAATATAATGTTCTCCGTAGACAATAGTTTATACCAATGTTTGATCACTTTTACATACCTATTGATGTATAAAGGGTAACGAGAGCTCTCCGTAAATACCAGCATTTCTTGTGGTAAGTTTAACACCTAAAATAATTTTACAAAATTTTAACTATTTTGACATTGATTAAATGGACTGACAAGGTGTCCAATAAAAAAGAACCATAAAGCACTGACTCATAATGCAATGTAGTTACATAGCACTATTCAAAATATTTCTCACTATACGGTTTACAGTTACTCCAATATCCTATGACTATATATACTCAGGTGCAAAATAAACTGGACACTTTAAACATTTTATTTTACACCCTATCCTTTTTATCAAACGACAGTCCCTTAATGATTCAACCTATTGAAAAACAAATGACGACATGATATTGGCAATGGCATGATAACAAATTTGGTACCAAACATGGCATATTCATTTTGGAATTGTCAATTTACTTCTAAAAAAATGTATACAATTAAATCTTAACAAAACTCAGTGTCCACTTTCTTTTTCAACTGAGATATATGTTCTAAATAAAAAACTCACCAATGAGTTTTACTAAATCAACAGCTTTTACAGTAGCCTAATTAAGAGAAAACCATAAAGCACCACTGCTTTATATCATTGTAGCATGGTCGCAGACAATTCTCTTTGTTTAGACACAGGTGTAAATCGTTTAAATGAAAATAAGACCTGTCAGAATAACTGTGAGAATAACAGTGAGAATAACAGTTAGAATAACTGAAATAGAGCTAAAATGGACATGCTACAAAACAAATAGAGTATGGTTTCATCTCGTTGGTTAATTTAAACACCTCGATGTTTAAATGAACCAACTCAGTGAAACCATACTCTATCTATTACTTAGTCAACATTCGCTTGATTAATTTGACCACCGTATGCAAATACTGCAGGGAGTCCAATAAGAAACACCATAAAGCAATGTTATAAAATAACATTATTCAGTGGGAGAACAGTGAAATGTTGTTAGGCCGAAATGCCAACTCTTTCTGATATTTGTTTTTTGTGTATAATTTTCCTTAAAATATTCTTAGTGCGAGAACAGTGAAATATTGTAAGGCTGAAATGCCAACTTTTTCTGATATTTAGTTTTTGTGTTTAATGGTACTAAACTATTTTAAATCCACAACCCTGATCAAAATTGTGTATTGTATGAGAATTGTGAAATGTTGGAAGGCCGAAATGCCATATTTTTCTGATATTAAGCTTGTGTGTTTAATTCTTCGAGAAGCACTGAAAAATACCTTAGTCCTAGAAGCATTGAAAAAACATATAAAGTCAGAGAAACGTTGAACAATTTCCAAGTCCGAGATCATTTAAAAATATCTTAGTCCAAGAAGCAATGAAAAAATAAAAGAAGACCAAGCCCGAGAAGCATTACAAAAATAATCTAAATGTCTAAAAATGTCTAAAGAAAGATAAACATATCGGACAGGGAAAGCAGCATTCAAGGACGACAGTCAACCACAAAACACAAAAACAAACACGCAAACAGACAAACGAGAAGGCAAAAGTAATAAAAATGCAAACGACATCACAAACACAAAATGGTTGACAATAGGGCTACCGCCTTGGAACGGTCCGTGGCAACAAAGGCCACTGGGGATTTAAACCGGTTCTAGGGTGCACCAAACCTCACACTTACCCTACTGTCATCCCATTAAACAGGACAGTGTAAATAAAGAAATCCCCGCCATGATATAATCTCTAACCAACAAGGCAGCATCAATAGGCAATATAAGTTAAACACAAATATGCTCGTGTAAATATAATACAAAAAACAATAGCCTAGAAAGCCACAATGAAGGTACTCAATGACTTGGCAGAAGCCAAAAGCTAGCCTTACCGGGCAATGTTTGTGCACGGGCGGGCAACTCGGTAGAGGCACCGACGTTCAGCAAGCAAAACGATTATTGGTCCCCTCATGGGACCGAATCCACAGCGTTGATGGGTAAGTGGTTTCAAGTAAGAGACTCCAATCGACCACGGACACACCCCGATGAAGAGGTCGTACATACAACTCGTCCTTTATCGTACTTATACAATTACATCTCATGATTTCATTCCTAATTTTCGAGTAAAAAACGATGCTCATATAATATATCGGAGCAAAGGTTAACAATATCCTCCACTATAATAAACAGTTAACTACACATGTTTAATTATGCAGTTTAAAAATAAAAATTGAAAAACTTACCAAATCTCAAAAAGGAAAGTATTTCGTTACTGATGTTAATTTTAGAGTCAAACTACACGTTTACAGATCAGAGAAAATCTGCCAGCTGCAACTCATCCAAAACTATATTGACGTATAAATTTAAGTATTGAAAATATAGCCCCTGCCTTAGTTATAAATAGATAATGTCATGTGTACTGATGGCGTTAGTCTGCACATGTGTTTATTGCGGGTTTGACACATCAAAAAACACGTGAGACTTCCGCCATGCAGCGCTTCGAAGACCCAGGCAGAGGTAATTAATGATTTACAAAGATTATATATATGTTGATGTTTTAAAGGCACGTACGTGCGCATACTGAAGGCAGTCATACTAGGCTAATTTGCAAGAGTTAGTTGATTGCTTGAAGAAATCTTAAAATATCATCCGAGTAGGTCTACAGACTACACGAATTTCATATTTTCAATGGGACCGTCAGACAGTGCATGACGGGGAGTGGGATAGAGTTATTTCGGTTATCCTGTTACTGGCTAAATTAATATGTTGGAGGTACGGGTCCCTCTTCCCTCTCCCTTTTCTTTCTCCTCCTATTTCCCTTCGCTTACCCCTGTTCTCTCTTGTTTTCTCCTTTCTGATCACCATGGACTCCATGAATCCATCTGAATATAGTTCAAAGCATGGTATTAAGACAAAATAACAACACATAAGATTATGGTGGATAATAGGCCATACTTCTTCATTTTAAGATAACGTAATGTTCAATTAAGGATTTTGATATGATATAGACAGATTATTTCACACAAAACCACTCTTAAACTATGGTAGTTTCATCATTATTTTTTTCACTTGTTATTTTAACCTCCCCCCCCCCCCCACTTTTCTCTCCCGACCCCGTCTCCTTGTCTCCCGACCCGCACCCACTTGTCTCCCGCCCGGTCCCTTGTCTCCCATTCTCTCCCCCCTCCCATGTACCCAACCCCCTCTTATCTGTTTTTGTGAAAACATATTAACTGTTATCTGTTATTAGATATACTGTTAACTGTTTTCAGTGTCTTTTAATTCACTGTTATCTGTTATCAGAAAGTTCCATTTGCTGTTATCCTGTTGTGAGACCCGCCTTGCCCCTCCTCCCCTCTGCATGGGCATTGCTAGCCCTCGGCAAACCCTTGAACAGTTTTAAATATATCAAAGAGCATCATCCGGGAAAATACTTAGAGTCGTGCTTTCAACTACAACTGGCGTACATCCCCAATTTCGACGACAAATTTATACCCTATTCGAAGGTCACTAGAGACGTAAATTTATGCATAAAATAAATGCCAGGTCTGCATGGTCTTTAGAGTTCTCTACATACAAACACTACTTTCAGTAGGTAACATTCATAGACATAATCAAGTTATTTTCAAAATTCGTAACCCATGGAAACGTAAAATAACCATTCGGATAATTATTTCCAAATCTTACAGAAGTATTTGATACTATTGCAGACTCAAAAGCAGAGATTGTTTAGCAGTGTTGACTTGAGATCCGGCTTCTGGCAGTTGCCCCTTGATGCTGCTACTAAACATTAAGTGCTTTTTATCACACACACAGAGGTGTTTATCAGTTCAACAGGTTACCGTTTGGTTAATCGAACAGTCAGATGACTTTTCAGAGTTTAATGGCAAAAGTCTTGAAAATCATGAACTTTAAAATGGCTCTTGTCTACACTGACGACGTTTTGATTTTCTCCAGGAATTTTGATCAGCATCTTAGCCATCTTCATCTACTTTTTAACAGTCTTAGACAAGCAAATTTGAAACTTCACCCTTCAAAATGCACTTTACGAAAATTGTGAAAATATTTCGGACATGTTATTTCAAAAGATAGTGTGGAAGTCAACAGTGGGAACACAGACAAAATAAGTAATTTCCCCGCACCTAAAAATACCAAACAAGTCAAAAAGAAAACGATGTAGCCTATTGAGGCAGATCTCTTAGAGCGGAAGTGAAGTTGCATATAACAGATAAAGAAGCCTTAGCAGTAGTAGACGGCATACAACTATTCAAGCACTATTTAGTAAACCAGAGGTTCACTGTTTATACAGACAACGTTTCAGTGAAATACAATCCGAAGATTAAAGACTGCATTGGGAGGCTAGGACAAACTTGCATCAACAACCTGTACCAGATTTACAAATGCACAATTTGTCAGATCTTCAACAGCAGTGCCCTGATTTTGCCGACATATATAAGTACAAGCTTAACAGAACCGTTCCTGAAGATGCTACATTAGCTAGGATACTAGAGGCAAAATCTTACAACTTTGAGATAGAAGGTATGATTCTTAAACACTTTTACTCAAGACGTTGCAATAAGATTCCTAAAGAAGAACGACTTGTTAAGAAGACAGCGATTCCACGGGTATTACTAGATGATGTGCTCCGATCATACCATGATTGCACAGCAGGTGGTGGACACCAAGGTTTCGCAATAAATATATTTTGCCGACAATGTATCAAGACATTAAACAATACGTCAGAACTTGTGAAGTGTGTCAATAATCTAAACGTAACTTTCATGCCAGACTACCACCTCTGGACTACCTCTTGGGACTCTATGATTGTACGTACTGAAACCCCAACTAAGGGAGGTGGGTGCATGAGCTTTCGTCCCTCGGGTTTTCTGGTCGTACCCTAGATTGGTTTTTTTCTATAACTACTATGGTTGTTCAGTACGATTCTGGATATATCCTGAGATGTTTATTATTTTGTATGTATGTGTTTCTTTAGTTAGGTTCTTTGGATGTATACTTTATTGTTAGAGAATTCCTTTAGATGGGATATAGTTTTGTTTACACTGTCTTGTCTATTTGGGTGCTGAAGACAGGATAATAGCAAGGATTGTGCGCATATAAAACCGATTCAAGCTAACCAGTAGGCCTTATTGCGTACTGACCGTTCCAAGTCGGTAACCCTGTCTTCACCAGCCTTTCTGTTGTTTTTTGTCTCTTTCATTGTATTATCAAGTCCTTGTTTGCAGTACAGTGCGGACCTACGATGTCATTGCGTTCGGACGCTGTGGTTTCTATAGGACCCTATTTTTCATTTCTACAACCACTGCCGGTCGAACATGTACTAAACAAATGGCAAATAGACATTTTGAGTGGACTGCCGTCTACTAAAGATAAGTTCAAACATGTTCTTCTTGTCAAAGACAGTTGCTCAAAATGATGGAAGGCATTTTCGCTGCATACACAAGAAGCTACAGATGTAGCTGCAGTACTATATCGTGAAATAATAACCAGATTTGGATCTCCAAGAATTCTCATCAGTGAACGAGGCAGAACCTTTACGTCACATTTGGTGAAAGCACTCTCAGAACTGTTCCAAATAACAAGACACCTTACCAGTTCCTATCATCCTCAAACAAATGGAGCTGTCGAGAGAATGAATTCTGTTATACTCCAAGCGCTCAGGGTGTACACTCAGAATCATCAAGATGATTGGCCAGGCATATTGTCTGGAATATAATGATGGCATACAGAGCAACACCAGCTACACAGTCAGCAGACTTCTCTCCATTCTTCATTCTTTTTGGAAGAGAAATGCGTCTACCCATTGACAATGCCCTCATACCGAAAGACCTTCTAGCTCGGGATTACAAGATTTTCTTCAGCTGAATCTTGAATAATTTGGAATAACAAGAAAATTAGCAAATAAAAACATTGAGGCTGCTCAACAGAAGTACAAGACGCAGTATGACCGATCAGCGCGACTACCAGAGTTCTATCCAGCTCAACGTGTTTAGTTATACTACACCAAAGTTCCTATAAAAGGAGGGCACCAAAACTACATAGAAAACGGGTAGGACCATACTATATAACACAAATGAGTCCGAACAATACATACAAATTAAGGAACTGTCAAACGAATAATGAAATAAAGGCACTGGTCAATGCCAGAAGATTGAAACCCTACTACGATCCAGCAGACCGCCCAACCAATCCACCAACAGAGTATGAAAACAATGATGCCGAGTTGGATCCTGATCAACTTCCAGATGATCTGCCTGAGGAGAACAACAGGAAAAGGAACAGCATCAGCAACAAGGTCATCAAAATCATCAACAACCTACAAAACTAGAAAACACCCAACCGCAAGAAAGACAACAGAATCAAGATAGAGTTACGCAAGCACCAAACAAGCAGAACCCTGATAAACAGAAACAGCAAGCAAAACTAAATAACCAAACAAAAACACAGCAACAACTGAGAAACTCGACAGATCCACAACCATCAACTTCAGGAAGCAATAATGCAGAAATACAAAAATCAACCAATTCACAAAACACTAAATCATCTTGCCAAGATTGTCGTCATGGAAATTCTAAACGATTTAATATCGAAGACACTGATTCTTTCATGAGATCGAGGAAATGGAACTCTATATTAGAAAATCAAAATCAACGGCAACAACAAAAACGTAACAGAATGGTATTATCCATATAAAATACCGTCTCAACTTATCAGAGAATTTCATGCCAACATAACCATGGGTGGAAAGAAACGCAAACGACCACTTCAGAAAGCGCTACAAAAATTCTTTGAGAAAGCTGACATTGACAGTAAACATTTCAAATAAATCAAATGACTCACATGTTCATTTCATCGGGTGATTAAGCATTTGTGAATAATGTGACAGCTGTTGAACAGTGCAATCACACTTAGGGTAACCATATTTTCACACAAATAAAATCGATCATTTTAATTTAAAACATTAATAAACATAATCGCATTTTACAGAATCTATAAAATTTAAATCTCACTTTATCATAAGTTGTGGTCACATGTATCATGTTTTCAGGTAAGTGCATTTTAAAGTTTGCACTGAAGAAGCAGTACAAAAGGGGCCGACTGACATGCAGGATCTACAGTAATTCAACAAATGATGTTTCCAGGAGGATCCAGAAAAGAAGAAGAACAACAAAAAAAAAATAGAGTGTTAATGAAAAAGCATAGTAACATGAAAGAATATAAAACCATTGAAGAAATAATTTATATATTATAAGTATGTGCTAATTAATAATGAACATTTCTATAATAGTGTAGCAGGAGGAATATACATATGTGTGGAGTAAGACAAGAAGGAAATATGTGATACAGACAACATAAAGAAGATACGATGCAGACAAAGAAAATACATATGTGATATATTAAAGGCAAGCAAATATAGATATAAAAATCGAACAGCAAAAGCAACATTCAAGGACGACAGTCAACCACAAACACACACAGAAACAAAGAACAACTTTAAAGATGAATAAAAGGCCAAATAAGACATCACAAACACAAAAGGGCTGACAATAGGGCTACCGCATTGGAATGGTCAGTGGCAAAAAAGGCAGATGGGGGTTTAAACCAGGTTCTAGGGTGCACCAAACTTCACACTTACTTTCCTGTCATCCCAATAAAATGGGACAGGGTAAATAAAGAAATCCCCGCCATGACCAACAAGGCAGCATTAAAAGGCAATATAAGTAAAACTCAAAGATGCTCGTATATATATAAATACAAAAAAAAGCAATAGCCTAAGAAGGTACTCAGTGACTTGGCAGAAGTCAGAGCAACTAGAGAACAAACCATAGAGAGCAAGACAAGACAAGATTACAGAGAAATATAAACGTCACCGTCCTTTTGGGCTTTAGGTAGACGTCATCTTAGGGTCCACAGCCTGTCCGGTCATCGCACAATTAAAGAGGAAAGCATAGTGGCGAACTGTAAATGGGTCCACCACAAAGCATTCAGTGCGTTGCAAAATGATAGGGTCATAACCTCTTTTGATAAAAAGTTTAACAAGTTTAACAAAGATAGTATGAAAGTAATCATGGATAGCACTTACAAGTGAAAAAATAATATACAAGACGAATATAACACATAAATGAAAACGAAATTGTGAATAAATACATTTATATGTGAAAATAATTAACATGATATTATATACATGTATATAATATAAAAATGCATGTATATGTGGATAATAAGAGTACACAGTCACACACAAAATATCCTACAATTTACGAACAATTACTGCAGATTCGAACAACGCAAGCTCGTCGTTGAAGAGCAAATGCCCTTACAGACAGACAAATGTTTGAATAGTCACTAAAATAAGTATATATATATAGTACATGCAGTTTCGTGTGTTTTTCATACATGCATATGCAGACAAAATGACTGCAGATTTTATTGCTTTAAAATGATGATATATTGTATAATATTGTGTCCCTATACTATAAACCCTACCCCACAGGCTAGCCTTATCCTATATCCAATACCCTTTCCTGTAGCACAAATGAACTATTTATAATTGCATTTAGTTTATATTGAAAATATATTTATGTTTGAGGACAAACATGTTTGCAACGAGGGGAATATGTTATCAATGCATACACTATGGGTCAGTTACAGTAACTTATGTTTAACAAAAACTTTAAATAAAATTATGAACGTTTGAAATTCAAATATTGTTTGACATCTGTTGTTATTTATTACAGTAGTGGATTATTGTGAACCAATCGTTTTCACAGGAAACACCTGTTTGTATATATTGTTATCAATACCTTTTATGATGTGTCTATTCTCAAGAAGGATGGCTTGACGTGTTGAGCATTTCCTGACAATTATATTTAGAAGCAGCTTAATTACTCTCAAGTGTTAATACTGAGTGACACCTAATTGTTATATACCAATTCAATGCAATATTTGTATTAGGCATAAAATTGTTACATGTTTATTGCCTTATACAAGTCGGATTACAAAACAATCATACAAACAAATAAACAAATATAGAGAAGAGTAAGAGCAAAATGTACTAAGTCAGTACGTTATTATATTTTTTTTTAAATAGCATTTACTCAGAATTCGTATTATTTTTTATTTTTACTTTTACCTATGTTAAAAACGAACTTGCGGAGAAAACATCGTGCGAGTTTAAATTTCTTGTGAATCAATATATTTAGTATTATTATTCAAATCAGTCATCATAGTAATAAACCATTACTCCTTTTTTCATTTGCAATATAGGTGTACTTAGCTAATCTGTTTAACAAACCGGACTGTTGTGCTTGCATGAACGACTCGAATTTCTGTTTTGTCGGCCAGGAATTAAAATATTTTGAAAGACATGTTTTACGTATACTTCGATAATTTGGAAAATCAATAAAACATTATACTCGTTTTGAATTGCATTTATATTATACTGTGTGCATATCCTTAAGCCGCAATTGCTAATTGATGTTCAGAACATCTAAACCACGTTAAGTCGTTTCGATGAGTAGTATTAGTAACACAAGTGATATATTTCTCATACGCATATGTGTATTTTTTATATTTCTATATGTTTCAGGCTTAGTGGAATGATCAATTCCGGAGAACCAGCTTTGTAGTATTGCCTACTGACCGTTCCAAGTCGATAACCCTGTCTTCACCACACTTTCTGTTGTTTTTTGTCTCTTTCATTGTAGTTTCAAGTCCTTGTTTGCAGTACAGTGCGGACCTACGATGCCACCTACGTTCGGACGCTGTGGTTTCTATAGGACCCTATATATCATTTTGATCAATTATCCTCTCAATAACCCTTTCTATCTGAATGTTTGTGACATCGTTATAAGTTGCTAAACCCTAGGCTAGAACTTGCGATACCCATGTGTTACTATTTGGTATGTTTCTAACATGACCTATTTGAGAATATAACATTTTATACATTAACGTTTCTCTATTTATCATTATTTTGAACCAGTATTTTAGTATTCTTATCTTTCTTATAACAAAGAACGGTAACCTCCTTAATTAACCATATACGGCATTATTAGTTACACCAATAATTTGTTTTAAGAACTTAATATGAACACGCTCAATATCAGGAGCAGTATGAAAACCCTATACTTCCCAGCTTTTCTCTTATATTGAGTGGTACTACATCGAATATTCAGGTTAAGAGAAAATAAAGCTTTCATCACTTGCTGTGCTAAACCTTTCTGTGTTTGATAAAAAGAGTCATTAGCAGTTAACGTGAAATCTAGGTATATGAATATATGTTCAGTACCGAGACTGCAATATTTCGTATTTATCGTGTTCCGCCGTTTTCCAAAGGTCCACTCTCATACTCTTTTATGTGGCTTATAAATTGATAGTTGACATTTTGTCTTGATTTGGTTATACTATTGTTAACTGGATTTTAATTGGTTCTTTAAGAAAGAACGGTGGCGTTTGATGTTTGTCTACGGTCTTGTCTTGTTTTGCTCTCAATGGTTTATTCTATTGTGGCTCTGGCTTCTGCCAAGTCATCGAGTACTTTCTTTGTGGCTTTCTAGGCTATTGTTCTTTTTGTATTTATAAATACACGAGCATCTTTGTGTTTTACTTATATTGCCTATAAAGGCTGCTTTGTTGGTTTGAGAACAGTTCATGGCGGGATTTATTTATTTACACTGTCCCGTTTAACTGGGATGACAGTAGGGTAAGTGTGAGGTTTGATGCACCTTAGAACATGGTTTAAACCACAGCGGCCTTTTTGCCACTGACCGTTCCAAGGCGGTAGCCCTACTGTCAACCCTTTTTGTGTTTGTGACGTCATATGCCTTTATTATTACTATTGCCATTCTTGTTTGTCTTTTTGCGTGTTTTTTTGTTTACTGTGTTCTGTGAAAGCTGCATTTCCTATTCGACTTTTATACTTTCTTTCTTTAAGCATGTTAAGAAGCACAAATTTATTTGTTATATGTTAACTTAATTTTCATTGATTGATTCATTTTTTATAAGCGCAAATTAAACAAATGCTTTTGAGAAAATCAGTTCTGGTCAGGCATTAGTTTCTTTAAGTGGCAAAATAGTGCCTTCATTATAAGTCGGCCACATTCTTTTAGAAAACTATTTATGACATTGTGAACTTTTAATGTGCTGAACATTAGGACTTATTTAAACAATTATTAAATACACAAATAACTACCAAAACGATCTGTGTATTGAACTCACAAGAAAAAGTATTTTAAATGTAAGTTCAATTACTGAACTGACCCCGTGTCACCACCGGGAGTTATCCGTGAGCTGGACTCTACTATTAATTCCCCATTTCTGGCCTAAAGCTCACAGTGACCCCTGATCGCATCTATATGTCTTGTAACCAAAGACAGGAAAAGAGGTGTTGGTGACATATACTAGCCAGACGCAGACGACAATGACAACGACGCCAGGGTGGTACTAGCTCTTCGATTTGTTTAAACATACTAGCTAAAATTCGAACATTTCCGCAAACACTGAAAATGATTCCGAACTAAGATTTGTAGTATGTATCTCTCGACTGAGTCGACATAACTACCACAGGAGTGAAGTATCTTTCATTTGCAGTAGTGGTTTAATTAGAGAAAAAAGAAAAAAACCTTCTTAATTCCATAGCTACGTTACTACAAATACGCATAACCTTTAAAAATCATGAGTATTAGATGTGTATGTATTGTCCTATGGAAAAGTTTATTCCACATTTTACATGATGAAAATTGTTTCAAGAGTGTGTCTAATATGGTCATACAGTGTTTCCTTTGCTTTTACTTAACTCCCATTTAATCAAAATATTTTGCTTTGAACGAGTTCCGTGTTAACTAATTCATGTTGAATCTGATCAGTAAATACTCATTGCAGTCAAAAAGTATCTTCAGTTCTGTTATATCATGAATTATCTGTGTAACCAGAGGATACAAAGATCGTACTTAAGTAAAAAAAAGGGGAGATATTAATAGTTGTCCTTTTTATAATTTTATTTCAGCATAAAGCCATAATACATATTTTAACTCATGCACATCTAAAACATTAAACAACTGTTTTGAATTATGCCCTAAATATAATACAATATGTTTTGAATAATGCACCTTAAAGAGGCACTTCCTATATCTACGCGATTGTGTTTTCACCAATTGATATAAACTTTACTTAATCATAAAGAAGAATACGAAAAAGATAAATGGCAATAATTTCAACCCATATAATACACGTTTTTCTGGAAAAAAACAGGATTGGAAAGATCGGATTTGTGAAATTTTATTCGTAATTGGTTTAGACAATGCGATTACGGAGATTTTCCGATCTCATTCGTTTACTATCCGAACTGCCGCGAATACAATTATCACGTGATCTAGAAAAAAGAAAAATGGAGTCAAACAGCGAGAAGGTAATGTAAAAGGAGCATTTTCACTATTTTACAACATTTATCGTTGACATTCTTACAACTTTTATTCATATTGATGCACAGAAACGCACTGTATAACGAGACAATGCGTTTATCGATGCTAATGTTTTAGTAAAAGCATAGAATTAGTTTTTTGTCAGGGAGGCTCCCGTGGGGTTTTATTTACCAATATTGTAAACAAGCGATGAAACACAATTAGAAAGTATTCCAACTTGCTTAAAATGTATACGAGTATATGAAAGTACTTGTTATGTTTTGTTTATCAGTACTTCTACTGGTTTGCACGAAATTCTAGTCTAAAGCTACTGAAAATTATATTCAGTAGTCTAGTAAATATTGAACTTTTCATATTCATATAAATTGTTGTTTTACAAATTTATCTACTGCATGTTTTTCTGAACGACAGATTTTAATAAAAAAATTAATGGTTGAATTGAATGTTGTTTAACGGCTCATCAACACAGAAGGAGTTATTTGGAGCCACCCAAATGGGAGGGAATCTCGGGAACCTGCCCTACCAATGAATCGCACCACGCACCATAAATGATAATGTGCAAACAAATATCACAAGCACTGCACCTATTGTTATTGTTTTAATACAATTTTCATAAAAAGGTCACCAGCAACTATGTCGATATCTGGGGGAAGATGTATGAATTGAAGAACAATAATTAATATTGCCTGCATTGACCGTGTAGGATTGTCGACTTTCATTGTGTACACAGAATTAAATAAACATAAAACTAATTATTTTATACTGCAGCTCTGGCATCATTATTGTTTTTGCAATATATAGTTCTATGTTATTAGGAATTTAATAGACACCAGCATGATCCCTTTTCATACAAATAATATTTTTTCTTAAAGGGTTCATCTGATACTGCATCAACAGACAGTCCGTTGCGAAAGGTACGTGGTGGAAGAGCTACACGGAGATCCCGAGGTGGTGGAAGAGGTGCGAGACGAGGACGGGCAGGTGGAAGAGGAACGAGGGGACCTAGACTTGGCAGAGTAGGAAGACAACCGCCACTTGTTCAGGCAGAAACTGAAGATCAGCGGAAAACGCGAGTTAAAGTAAGGAATCGCAAATATTCATGCCATATTTTCTAGCATGGTCACTGAAATTATGTCTCCCCCACTTTGTGGAGGGGTGACATATTGTTTTTTTTGCTGTCTCATCTGTATGTCACAAACTTTGTCCGGACTAGTTCTCCTGAATATCTGGCCGGATTTCAACGAAACTTAGAAAGGATGATTAGTATCTTGCATAGTTGCACTTATCATCACAGTGTTCCGGTTGCATGCCTTTGATAGAGTCATGGCACTTCATAGGTTTTCATACTCAAACTTTGTCCCGACAAGTTCTGATCCACTGGCCGGATTTCAGCGAAACTTGTTAGAGATTATCATTGCAAAGCCTAGTTGCACATACATTGTACCTTTGTTGTGTTCCAGTTGATTGATTTGTGGTCGATTTATGGCCCTTCTTAGACCAAAAAATATTTAGATCTGTTTCTGGTCTTGTTCCCAAAAAAATTAAGGTAGGTCGGTAGGTAGATTTTTTTACAATTATTTCTTACTATACTACATTCACATCAAGCATGTTTCTTAAACACAATTTGGATGGGCCACTATAAAACTGACACTAACACACCTTGAAACACTTAATTAAACAATCTTTCTTTTTTTCCTTTTCTTTTGGGAGTCCATAAAAAGTTCAGGGTCTGAAGACCAGAAACAACCTTTTTTTTGGAGGGGGGGGGGGGGGGGGGGGGTGGCTTACTAAAAACAACCTCTAGCTCCCTTTGTATTTGTACAGGTGTAAATAGTTTATTTGAAAATAGCACCTGCTAAATAAATGGTGTACTCTAAGTAATAGATGTGTATGTATTGTCCTATGGAAAAGTTTATGGTTTCATTGAGTTGGTTCATTTAAACATCGAGATTAAATCGTGTTTAAATTAACCAACGTGATGAAACCATACTCTATTTGTTTTGTAGCATGTTCATTTCAGCTCTATTTCAGTTATTCTAACTGTTATTCTCACTGTTATTCTCACAGTTATTCTGACACGTCTTATTTTCAATTAAACAATTTACACCTGTGTCAGAACAAAGAGAATTGTCTGTGACCATGCTACAACTACCAGTTATCGGAAGTTGGAATATGGTGGACAGCCGAAATGGGCATGCCACAAAACAAATAGAGTATGTTCTCATCTCATTGGTTCATTTAAACAACTCAGTCGGACACTTTTTCAAAATATTTCTTTTCTTGTATGTTTGCAATGTAATCAGTCTGACGAAATAATTTCACTAATACGATACACATGCTTCAGAAAATGCCCATCAGGTTATATATAAACAGATTTTTTGTCAAGCCCGTTTCTTGCATATAATTATACATGTATATGTATATATTTGCAGGAACTGATAGAAAACATGTCAGAGCCTGAGGTAAAGGACCTTCTTTGCCAGGTTGTTGACAAACAACCTGGCTTAATATTTGATATCTTGGACCGAGTTGAAGCGGATCAACCTGATGGGTATCATCCAGAACCAGGCCAAGCACAGGCCCCAGGCTGGTGCTCGTGTAGCAGGTGCAGGGAAATGCCTACAACGGCGGAAAGGATTTGCTGTGGGCAGCGTGCCGAAAATTGCATTTCCCAGCTCCCAGTAAGTTGAACATAATTATTGTTGGGTTTAAAAAAGACATATGGCAGTTCATAGGTCAAAAACAGGTACGCAATTTCGTGTCGGGACCGTAACGTCACAACCCCTGCCGGGAATTTTTAAATAACTTGCCACAAGTAATCACCATAACAAGACGATGTGTCGCGCGCAAAAACCAGGTCCCACTTGCAGTTCATAGGTCAAAAACAGGTACGCAATTTCGTGTCCGGCTGTAACGTCACAACCCCTGCAGGGATTTTTTAAATAACTTGCCATAAGTAATCATCATAACAAGACGATGTGTAGCGCGCAAAACCCAGGTCCGTACCTCAAAGGTCAAGGTCACACTTGCAGTTCATGGGTAATAAACAGGTACGCAATTTCGTGTCCGGACCGTAACGTCACAACCCCTGCAGGGATTTTTTAAATAACTTGCCACAAGTAATCACCATAACAAGACGATGTGTCGCGCGCAAAAACCAGGTCCCACTTTCAGGTCATAGGTCAAAAACAGGTACGCAATTTTGTGTCCGCACAGTAATAAACGTAGCAATTTTTCAAAATTTGTCATCCTATAAAATGCATTTTAACGAAAAAACCCATCTGATAATTAGTCTATAGGCCAGGAGGAAAGTCGGTACCAAGACTAAGTTCGAAAGTTAAAGGGGTCTGACGGGTTTCCTGACCGCTTTACAAATTTGATCAGGAAGTTCATCAGAAAAGGATATAACCCTTTGGTTTGACAGCGCACTGCATGTTTAGTGATTGATCCCTCTACAGTCAGTCATTACGCTTCACTTTTCACTTATGCGATGACTGGACTACCTCTTGGGACTCTATGATTGTACTTACTAAAACCCCAAATAAGGGAGGTGGGTGCATGAGCTTTCTTTCCTCGGGTTTTCTGGTCGTACCCTAGATTGGTTTTCTCTTTAGCTGCAACTACTATGGTTGTTTAGTACGATTCTGGATACATCCTGAGATGTTTATTATTTTGTAGGGATGGTCAGGATGGTATGTAAGTACGAAAGATAAAGTTTGCTGACCTTCCCAATGTGAAACAGATTATTAATAAACACTGGTCACACATAGAGGAGTCAGAACGTCTGAACAAAATGCTGCCAAGAAAACCCATTATTGCGCACAGGAGACCTAAAAGTTTCCGCGATATCCTTGTTGCAGCCAAGTTGAAACCCGACTCCAATACTCAGACCACAGGACAGTCATGCCCTTGCCATACATCGAGATGTCAGACTTGTAAATACATGTCTCCCGCAAACTATTTCTTATCTTCACTCGGTGCCAAAAACACAATCAAAAGTGTCACAAACTGCAAATCCGCAAACGTCATCTACTTAATGACGTGCTTGATTTGCAAAAAACAGTATGTCGCTGAAACAAAGCAGGCGTTGAACCTCCGATTTAACCTCCATCGCTCCGATTGTAAATTACGTAGGTTTGCTAGGTCGCCAGCGGCTCGAACACTTCAGTTCAGAAGGCCATACGTTCAACGACTCATCTCTGAAATGCATTGAACACAATCCAAATTGGACCGACTCAGAACGTAAATTGCGTGAAACGTACTGGATAAGACGCTTAAACACAAAACATCCAGTAGGAATCAACAAAGGGGACTAGATACATCTTACAGAATATATAAATGTAAACACACATACTTCGGTTTTTATTACTTCCCTTGATCCAATTTTCTCCATTTATATATTATTGTAACCTTATTAATAGTTTCAATTAACTTTGGAGTTGTTTTTACTATATCCTGCAGTATCGATTCTTTGTCTTAGGTAATTCACTCACATACTCTGTCTTCATAACTAATCATAAATGTCAGCGTACAATTTTACTTTCATCCAACCAGCAAAGTTCTATTATTAGTACTTTTGTTACTTCCCTTGATCAAAATATCTCCATTTTCCAGCTTTGGAGTTGCTTTATACTTTATCCTGCAGTATCGATTTTAGGTTTTAGGTTTTGAGGTAGGGTTTGTGTTATCTTTTTCACATGTTTACTCTCTCTCATAACTAAATGTCAGGGTACAGTTTTAGCCTCATCCAACCAGATATTTTCTTTTCTTAGTATCACATTTGGCTCCAGAGTGTCTATTCAAAGTAACCAGTTTCTGCAACACTGACAAACGATAAGTTGTTTTTTAAAGATTTTTATTTAAACTGCCGTGTATTTTAGTGTTTTTTTGTTCGTATTTGTTATTTTCGTGTTTGTGTACCCCTGATGAAGGCGTAAGCCGGCGTAAGCCGAAAGCGCTTGGGTTTTTATAAACTGTAGCACTGTATAAATGTTTTTTTCCCCATCTATTAATTTATTTCAACATTTTCGTATCCCCTCGAGGATCCAGTGCTTTTTGAAAGGTATTTTGTAGATGTATGTATTTTCTCACCCTTATATATATATATATATATATAAGGGTGAGAATATATATATATTGGTATTTATTGGCAAATTGGTAGTAGCAGCTCTTAACTGGTAATTAATGGCCATAGGCGGCGTGAGAGGTGTTGCACCTTACATTACCTCTCATAAACAGAATCAATAAAACCGAGTCTGCTACTTTATCTCTTGTTTGTGTTTGTTGCTTCCAAGGGATGTATTGACATTGACACTAGCGTTTGCTTAGTGCTGTGTAAAAAGTAGCTCCGACTATAAATCAGTAGTTTATTACTTACTGGTCCTTTGGGATCATCAAGCCCAATATTTGTGGCTTTAAAGTAGAATATCGCTTAAGCCGGTTCTATTAGGCGTGATAGGTGTTGCACTTTATATTACATCTCATGAACAGACTCAATAAAACAAAGTTTGCTACTTTTAACTCTTGTTTGTGTTTATTGCTTCCAAAGGATCCCCTTTCAGTATTCATTATATAATCGGTGACCAATCTGCCTACTAACGCAATCAATTTATTCAAACAAAAACAAACGTCAGCAGAAACATATCCAAACAATAAATCATCACAATGCGTAGCGTGTTGAACAGAACTAAAACTCCGCTAAAACTATAGGTGTAATAAGTACTTCTACAGATGAACCACTAACAAGGGTATTTAAAATCTCAAAAAAGGGTTTACTTAATACATTGCCTTTGTATTCAGATATAACATATAACTATTAACATTGAAATATTTATATCAAAAGGTACATAAATATATGTCAGTATTTAAATGCTAGGGAAAATACAAGTGTAACATGTCAGATTCATACCACATTTTATTTCATAAAATAGTTGACGCATATCGGTAACTGTGAATTACTATTATTGGGTCAAAAGGTGCCAACCACTACCATAACATACCAACTTATATTTCCATGTGGTTTACTCACGAATCTTATAACACGTTGTTCGGTCACTGTACACATCATTGGGTCAACAGGTACAAATGCATATATATTATAAAATGAATATGCCAATGCCACATATATAGTTATTCATTTTATTAGTATATTAGATATTATTATTATTCAGTACATCGTACACGACGTATCTACTAAAACTATGTTATCAACACAATGGCTGTCTCTCAAGTTAAAGCAGCTAGCCCGCCAACAACAGCCAAATTAAAGAAACAGATGTACACCGTTTGTAAACCTACTGACGACGAGGTATTTAATATAACTTGCATATTTGGAGAATATAAGTTATATAGACACACTATAAACAGCTTTAATTGGCTAGGGTAGACACCGAAACTGGAGAGTCGAATTAAGGGTTACCGACTCATAATTATTTTTACGCATATTCAATCACAGGTATTTTAAAACCCCGTCAATAAACCTATATTTTTAATCGGCACATATACATTATTATATGACCTGGATAGAGTTTTGATCAACGTTTTTTCAAGAGTAATTGTTTTGTTATATTTGGCGGGTTTGTTTCTTTAAACTGTTAACAATGAAGTGTATTACATTTCGTTGAAGATCATGCTATAAAATCTATGAATGAATGAAATACCATGAACGATGAAGTGATTATTTATTTATTTTACTAATGAATGTGCCAAATACATTTTTAATTAAATATGGACATTAATAAGTAAACAGTGACTTGTTTTATTAAAAATAGAGAACGGTCCAAACAAGCAGTTGTTGTTTTCATCCAGAAAAACATGCTTTTGAGAATTTGCAATACAATTTCCAAGTTTGCAGCACTGTGTGGTCAAAGATCGTGTTTAGTGACATGCCTTTGGAACCTGGCACCATTTCCGTTTTCTTTGATGATTCAATGCCTTTGACGTAGCTCTAATTGTCAGTCTATCTGCAAATACAAAATGAATTGATGAAAAGCAGTTATATTTCTTAAAGTTTAAGCACCATTATGAAGGAATTCAGTTAATTTCCTTTAAGCACACATCCAATATATTGCGTACCTGCATTTTAGTCTTAGCTCAGTGAAACAATCGACGGTTACTCATGTACGTTATATATATATATTATATATTAACATCGAAGGTCTTTTGTTTAAACATTGAACGAAGCAAAACTTCTTCGTTCAGAACGATACGGAATGCTAAAATAAATATGAAAGCGAACAAAAATACTTGACAGGTGTTCTTGTTAATATGCGCCAATATAAATATTAGGAACCCGAACCAGGGACATAATTATCATTGTAAACACATAATAACCTAAAGTTCGTTTAGTGCAGTGTGGCGGATATAAAAAGTCTACCCGTGCTACGAATCAGTGGTGTTATTTTTACTGATCCTTTGGGACAAACTAGCCCAATATAGGTGGCTTTGAAGTAGAATACCGCTTAAGCCGGTGCTAGTGGGCGTGAGAGGTATTGCTTATTTCATTTCTTCTCATGAACAGACTCAATAAAACCGAGTCTGCTGCTTTATTCTCTTAATTGTGTTTGTTGGTCCCTTAGGATCACCTTTATCAGCATTTATTAACATTCGCACTAGCGTTCGTTTAGTGCAGTGTGGCGGCTGTAAAATGTCTCCCCGTGCTACGAATCAGTAGTGTTATTTTTACTGGTCCTTTGGGACAAACGACCCCAATATAGGTGGCTTTAAAGTAAAATACCGATTAAGCCGGTGCTAGGGGGCGTGAGAGGTGTAACTTATTTCATTACTTCTCATGAACAGACTCAATAAAACCGAGTCTGCTGCTTTATTCTCTTAATTGTGTTGTTGCTCCCTTAGGATCACCTTTATCAGTATCTATATAGGCCATCACAACAAAATAGTTTATGTACAAATGCCACTGCAGAAAATAATCTGCAGTAATTTAAAAAAAACAACAACGAAACACATACACACACTAAAATAACAGTTACGTGTACGTTACCTTATGCATTACCACAAAAAATATTTATGAACGCCTGACAAGTATCGTGTGTAATACAAAAAACAAAACAAAAACAAAATCTTTACAAAATAATATGATAGTTGACCTTTGGAAACGGCCTAATGCGATAGATACGAATTATTGCAGTCTCCGTTTGATTGAGACTGTTCGTGAGCAGAACTCAATATTCATAAAATCAGTAGTACAGAATGTACAAAAAAAGGAGTATGATAATGGACCTTTGGAAACGGCCGAGCACGACACATACGAAATATTGCAGTTTCGGTTTGATTGAGACTGTTCATGAGCGGTAGTGGTATATATTCTAGCTACCGCTTACGCCCTCTAGCCCCGGGTTGAGCAGAAATCAATATTCATAAAATCAATAGTACACAATTGTAACCATCCCGAAGATGGAATGCATACGGTGGTGGACATGGAGTTATATGCTTCCCCATGTCGTACGGCGTATGGTCCCAGTATCTAATAAAATTAAATGCTCCGAAGAGCGAAATAAACATAATGGAATTTAGTTGGGAGCAGCGGTTATGAAGCCTGCGTATCACAAGTAACAGCCAAAAGACTAAATTAAAAAGCAGACAACATATCCTATAGGTGGGTAAACAATACCCAGAGCCTTTTATCGGCCGGAGTAGTGGAACCACCGAATCAAAAATTAAGTAAGAAATTGAAAATGTACCACCGATAACTAAAAATAAGTATCGGGCTCAGCGATCGCCAAAGATCGAATGAATAACAATACTGACTGCAAGCGCGGGGAGACATTTTACTGCCGCCATGCTTCCTAAATAGTATAGTGTAGTCAGTGGTTCAGTGGTATAACCTCGGACTCAAGATCGAGAGGTCGTCCGCTCGATCCTCGCCGTGGCCATGTTGTTTAAGATAATTAATCCTCATTGCTTAGTGTTGGTTCCACAAAGGAAGCCATCGAGAGTGATTAATACAATTTTTTAAATACGTGTTTAGCAATCGATGTAAAATGTGTATATATGTTAAGTAAATGATTACAAGTTGGTGTGCTATATCAATTAAATCAGGTCAGGTGGATGCATCTTAAATTAATCTTAAACCCATAAATTACGGATTATTGCGAATACGTGTGTTAAGAAGGTCCACATCATGAGGTTAACAATTTCCTGGAATCAAAATTATCAATCCGTGATGGATTATTGATGATAATAATAACAAGAGGCCCAAGAGGGCCTGTGGACGCTCTACTGGCTAAAACAGCTCTTATAGATTTAGATAGATATAGCTAGATATAGCTCTCTTCTCCTATAGATGTAACAAAGAAAAATACAATATAGCATTTTTTCAACAAATCAAGGACCATAACTTTGTTATTACTAACAAGATCTAGCTAGTTTTCGAAATTGTCCAGGATTTCATTGATATACCGCGCTTTGCACAACTAGACATCATACTGAAGCTTCCTGCCAAATTTCGTAGAAATCCAACAAGCCGTTTAAGGATTAGCGCCGACAAGAAATTTAAAATGAAAATGTCAAAGGGCCATAACTCCGTCAAAAATCAGCGAACTGGAACAAAAGCGTGATATGCACAACTAGACATCTTACCGATGCTTCCTGCCAAGTTTCGTCGAAATTCAGCAAGGCATTTAGGATGAGTAGCGCCGACAAGAAATTTTAAAGTAAGTGTCAAGTAATTAAAAAGATAATGAAAAAATTAAAAAAAAAAAAAAAAATTCAAATCAATCAAAAAAAAAAAAATAAATAAAAAAAGAGGAAAAAAAAAAATTAGAAAAAAAAAATAAAAAAAATCAATAAAAAAAATCAATAAAAAAAAAAAAAAAAAATAAAAAAAAAAAGAAGTTTTTCCCTATACAAGCATTTATGTAAAACTGTGACCCCGGGGTCACCATTTGAACAAACTTAGCAGAGGACCATAAGCTGATGCTACATGTAATACATGAGAGCTCTGTGCCTTGTGGTTTCAGAGAAGAAGATTTTTTAAAGTTTTTTCCTATATGTCTATATAAAAACATGCAAAATCTCAATATACAAACTTTGGACCCCGGGGCACGGCCATTTTTGACCCCGGGGACTTTATTTGAACAATATTGATAGCCTAGGCGTTGGCGATCATTTTAAAAGAAAAACTGTTGAAATCTGTCCAGAGGTTCTGGAGAAGAAGATTTTTTAAGGTTTCGACTATATATGGTAATGGCAGCCATCTTGGGTGTAGCGCTGACCTAATTTTAACAAATCTAAAAAGCATTCATCTAAGGATCATCCATGTGAAGTTTGGTTAAAATAAGCCAAGCGGTTTCTGAGGAGAAGTCGTTTGAAGAAAAGTTAACGGACGGACGACGGACGACGGACGGACGACGGAAGACGGACAACACACCATCCCATAAGCTCTGCTGGCCCTTGGCCAGTAGAACTAATAATAGAAGACACATATGTTTATGGTCAATATTTACCCATCCAGAATTTAGAAAACTGGAACCATACGCCGCTGTCCACGGAATGGTATGAAAATACCACATTGAAGGTTCCATGTTCACCGTCATATACATACCATCTTCGGGATGGTTTAAAGGTTCTTACTTTCTACGAGGCTAGAGGGCATGAACGGTAGCAAGCATGTTTCACTGCCATTCATTTCTCAATCAAACCGAACTGTAATATTTGTTATATTAACCGAATGCGGCTTTTTCTAATTTTCTCCTTGTATACTATTTAAAAAAAAAACGGTTAACAGCTGATTTTGACTGATGAACATATTTATGTACGTGCTAGTCTAATTAGCGATTGTAAAACATTGCAACTTGATCACTAAACGAAAAATCTTTTGATTCTTTAGCTATAAATATATTTCTTCAATATCTATTAAAAGAGCACTTTTGATTTGCGTCATCCTTGTTGGTTCAGATATTAATTATTTGAAACCTAACGCCGGCATACCAATTAACCATTCTCAACTTATTTCATTATTTCTTTCATATTTTCTGAAATGTTTAAATAAATATTTACTATTTAAATTGAGAGTCTTGCATATATTTCTTTTTAAAACCGATTTTCCCTTGTAAGGAGATTTCTAACATCAAACATAAATGTCTTCGATTTAATTAATTTAATTTCTAAGACACAGCCATAATAGATAAAATATGTATCCTTGTTGAGTTGAATATTTAAAATGAAAGATTGCCACTAATTAAGTGTAGTTTAATAATCGGCTTGTTTGCTTAATTTATAATTTATTAACTGCACACACAATTAATTATGTAAGGTACGGCTAAACAACAACGCAAGTTATATATGCTTAATTGATTGAACGAACGACGTCTGTGATGTGAGGCTGTCTATATTTGCACAAAATACCTTAGTATAGTTTCTGAAATACACTATTTAAATTTAATTGAAATAATTTGTATAAAGTTAGTAAACATTTCCTTTGAACATTGCGCAGAGTTCAATTATATTTTTTATTCGTATAAGAGGCGTGGTTAAAACCTATATTCTGAAAGCTGGAGTGAAGCCATGTTTCAATTCAAGTTTTTGAAGCTACATCTCTCGTACGATACCGTTTTACACATTACTTTTATGGTTGTAATACTCTATTAGCAGAGCGGAGACTGTACTAGATGGCTGTTCGCAAATAAACAGAAGGCAACATGTGTTTGAAATATTTCGTTGGTTTTATGGGATTTGTTCAAATAGGTAGGACAACTTTGTGTTTGTAATGAGTAAAGCGATCTTTTTTCCTGGCTAGTTTAATGATAGTGTAGGAATTGGGAAATTATAAATAATAGTTGATATGTATATATATATATAGAACACTTTTTTCTCTGGCTTGTTTAATGATATAACAAATTATTACGTATTATATTATACACTATTGGTAAATTCCTATGCATTTCGCCGTTTGAAGGCATTGGGAAATTATAAATAATATATAAATATATATGAGCCGCAACACACGAAAACGTCCCTTCGGACATTTAGACGACAACGTCATAACGTAACAATTTATGACGTCGGCCGATAATCAGTTAATTACTAATCAAATGTCTCGTCACTTCTGTGTTTTACCTAATTATTATATCATAGGGAATATGTTTCTTAATATAAATAGTTGATGCTATAGAAAATGGTAATTGTTTATGTTTTTTGTTGTTATTTAATGAACGACGTCGTCCAAGACGCCGACGTCAACGTCAAAATTAATGGCAAGTACAATCTTTTATTTTCAAATTAAGATAAAATCATTTTTAGTAAAGATATCAACATAAAATAAAGAGATTTTTAAAGAGAAAATCACCGTGTTTCATAAACATCAAAAAACATAAAAGTGAAAATTTTGTCTGAAGGGTCGTTTTTGTGTGTTTCGGCTCATATATATATGTAGGACAACTTTGTGTTTATAATGAGTAAAGCGATCTTTTTTCCTGGCTATTTTAATGATATAACCAATTATTACGTATTATAGTATACAATATTAGTCAATTCCTATGCATTTCTCCGTTTGTAGAATTTGGGAAATTATAAATACTAGATATATATACAGTACAACTTTTTGTTTATAATGAGTAAAGCGATCTTTTTTTCCCTGGCTAGTTTAATGATATAACAAATTATTACGTATTATATTGTACACTATTGGTAAAATTCCTATGCATTTCTCCGTTTGTAGGAATTGGGAAATTATAAAGAATGTATATATATCTTATGTATAATATTGTTTTCCTATATATTGTTCTGCTTTGCGAACGCGAATCTCCTAGATCACACATCTTGGAAGTTGCCGTTGTGAAGTTGATTATCTCCCTTTAGTAATTATTGAAATCTCTTTAGGTGTACAGGAGTAAAACAAAACCCACTGAGTCCTGTAATATATTTTCAAGCTTTCTATTCAGCATTTTTCAAAACGAAGTTTAAACTATGATTCACTTACATATCCTTAGTCATGAGACCTTCTTTTTTAGAAAACTGCTAAGAATAGTAGGGGTCATGTGGCATATAAGAAAATAAAATTCTGATATTTATTGACACCGTAAACAAACTGCATTCATTCGGCACCGCTTAAATGTGGTCTACTTTCACTTTCAAAACTTTCAAGTGATGGTAAATGGTTCTTAGCTCAATAAAGTCATTTCAGCCAGAATTACAGGCCTTAAATACTCAAAAGTACCTTTTATTACAAAAAAGTTAGGGATTATATATTTGGGAAACTCCTTTCGACTACACCAGGCATGAATACCACAGTGATTTACTTCCTATATGCCTTTACCTAGTGATACGACACCTGTCATTGTCACTGTTTTTAAACAGAGTGTGGGTTGTTGAATCTTTAATTTATTGTGTGGCGGTACATTTTTTATGTGTTTGAACATGTGACTGTTCATTTGTGTTAATTTGTGTTTATCACTTGATTTAACACTTGTATTGTCTCCTATAACTTTATTTAGAATGATATAGTACTAATACTAATAATTTGTATTGTACATATGCATTGCTTATACTATGATGAGACAGAAATAAAGACATTATATTTATTGTATACATATGCATGCGTGTAAATATTGTCATAGGACGGTAGCGTTTAATGTTTGTCTTTAATAATAATAATAATGATAGTAATAATAATAATAAAGGTTTTATTTAACGAGAGAACTCATTTGAAACTAGTCAATCTTTCCATGAGGCCCTCAACAATTAACATATTTACAACATTTACAAATGAAATGCGTTATACATTTCAAGTGATTTTTAGTATTATTCAGAAATGGAAATATTGTCCAATCGAGTTGCAAGACTTGATTAATTCACTGTAAATGCAATGGTTTGAAAGAATAACAGATTGGCCATTTTGTATATGGTAAGGAAGTGAGTTCCACACTTTAGAGCCGGAATAGACAAGTTATTTTCTGAAAAACTCACTATTCGGTCTAGGGGAATATAGTTGTAGATTGGAAGAGTATCCTAAATTTCGAAATGTAAATCTGAAGTTAAAGCAAATTTGTCTCTTATATAAGCAGAATCATTAAATGCTTTAAGCATTAGTATTGCGTTTAGGAATTTAACTCTTTCGGGAAACGTCATCCATCTAAGTGTGGTCTTAAATCTTGCCTTAACGGTTTGATCTCGTGTGGCTCTGGTTTCTAAGAAGTCAATGAGTACTTGCTTTGTGATTTTCTAGAATTTTTTATATTATATTTACATGATCATTTATGTGTTTTACTTATATTGTCTATCAATGCTGCCTTGTTTGTTAGAGAATAACCTGGCGGGGATATTCCCGTGTTATTGGAATAGTGGGGTTTGGTGCATCCTAGAACCAGGTTTAAACCCCCAGTGGCCCCATTGCCACGTACCGTTCCAAGGCGTTAGCCCTATTGTCGACCCTTCTATGTTTGTGATGTCATATCTTGCATTTTATTCATCTTTGTAATTGTTGTTTGTTTCCATGCGTGTTTTGGTCGACTGTCGTCCTTAAATTCTTCATTTCCTGTTCGACTTTTATAGCTACTTTAATTGTGCCTGCGGAAGAAATGCAGTTTATCAGCGTGTGTGGATGGAGTGGATGCATACGTTTTTTTGTGTGTCTCTCATCATATCTATACGCCTCGCCTTAGTTCCTTTGAAGGTTGACAGTACAATGATGCACAAGTTATATTAAATGTATGTTTATACATGCATAATGTTTGCCAAGCTTTCTACTTGGAGACAAAGGAACATAAAAAAAGGACCTGCTTTATCACCAATAATTATTGAAAAGAAAAGTAGAATAACGAAATACCAAGAAAGATAAAAATATCGGACAGGGAAAGTAGCATTCAAGGACGACAGTCAACCACAAAACACAAAAACAAACACGCAAACAGACAAACGAGACGGCAAAAGTAATAAAAAATGCAAACGACATCACAAACACAAAAGGGTTGACAATAGGGCTACCGCCTTGGAACGGTCAGTGGCAACAAAGGCCACTGTGGGTTTAAACCGATTCTAGGGTGCACCAAACATCACACTTACCCTACTGTCACATCCCATTAAAACAGGACAGTGTAAATAAAGAAATCCCCACCATGATCTAATCTCTAACCAACAATGCAGCAGCAATAGGCAATATAAGTAAAACACAAATATGCTCGTGTAAATATAATATAAAAAAAAACAATAGCCTAGAAAGCCACAATGAAGGTACTCATTGAGTTGGCAGAAGCCAGAGCAACAAGAGAATAAACCATTAAGGGCACGACAGGAAAGATCATAGACAAACATCAAACGCCACCGTCCCAATGGACTTTAGGTAGGCGTCATCATAGGGTCCACAGCCTGTCCGGTCATCGTACAATTAAAGAGGAAAGCATAGTGGCGAACTGTAAAAGGGTCCACCACCAAGCATGCAGTACGTTGCAAAATGATAGGGTCATAACCTCTTTTGATAAACTTTTTAACAAGTTTACCAAAGATAGTATGAAAGTGATCATGACCAAGAATATTACGAAGTTTATAAATCACATCACCATAGAAGTCAGGTTGTGATAGTCCTTGTCGCGGAAGAGTCCTTAAATTACTTTTATATTTGGAAAGAAGATCAGGGTTGCGATAATAAAATTTTGAAAAGGTATTACGAAGTTTATGCTAACGGTAACCCTGATTGAGTAGCTTTTTAGTTATACAAAGATTACGAATATTAAAGTCCTCAACTCGAGTACAAGCTCTTGAAAAACGAATAAGTTGAGACACATACACCCCATAAGAAGTTGCTCGGGGAACATCCCCATCCAAGTGGGGGTAATTAACAATGTCAAAATTAAAATCATCTCCAAGTAGATATGTATTCTTTTAATATAAATACGCTGAAGTTAACCTTTTTTTAATTCAGCACAGTTGGGTTTACAATAGAAAATGTCGGCAATTTGAGTTTAAAACAAATCTAGAACGTGTAACATAAAGTCATATAACCATATGGACCGGAAAATAAAAAGTAAAACCCAAACTGTTTCTCCGAGATAGTTTCAGAAAATATATTACCAACACAAACCATCAGTGTACATATCCTTAGAATGCAGGTTTAGTTTTCTATGCTAGAGAAGTTGTAACTGAATAATACGTTCTAAATTATATTCAGCGTTGATCTGTTAGAATAATCCTTCTCGAACAATTTATTGAAATCCTCGTCATTTGTCAACTTTAGAACAAGAATCGTGGCATTAGACAATCACAATGAACGTTGAAAAACATGATGAAAATAATTTAAATAGGACAAATAAGTTCTAGGGTGCACCAAACGTCACACTTACCCTATTGTCATCCCATTAAAACAGGACAGTGTAAATAAAGAAATCCCCGCCATGATCTAATCTCTAACCAACAAAGCAGCATTAATAGGCAATATAAGTAAGACACAAATATTCCAGTACAAGCCCTTGAAAAACGAATACATAGAGACACATACACCCCATAAGAAGTTGCACGGGGAACATCCCCATCCAAGTGGGGATAATTAACAATGTCAAAATTAAAATCATTTCTCTTGTCATAGATTTTGCTAATTATTTCACCATTTTCAATCGAGAGATCTAAATCAAGAAAAGAAACGTTATTATCAGATATATTAGCTTTGTTAAGTTCTTTGGGATAAATATTATTAACCATAGTAGGAAAGAAAGGGTTGTCAATGTTCAATATGTAATCCAGATACTTAGAGGTGTCATTAAAGGCTTCAATAACATCTGCCTGGGTATCTGGTAAAATACTCAACATGAAATCTCTTTCATAGCAAAATAAAAACAAATCTTCGACATGTGGTGCACAGTTCGTACCCATAGGGATACCAACATTTTGTCTGTAAACGGTGGTTCCATACCTGACGAAAATATTATCTAATAGGAAGATGAGTGCTTCGCAAACTTCATAGCAAGTCCACATAGTATACTTGTCTAAACTGCCGTTAGTTACAAACGCTTTTATATTATTACATGCCAAATATGTAGTATTTTCTCTAGCTAATGTTTTTTGAATAAGAGAAATTAGCTTGTCTTTAATAAGGTGATGTGATAAGGTTGTATATAGTGTAAAGTAGTCATAAGTGCTTATTGATGAAACGGCTGTAAAAAGTCGCCCCGTGATACGAGTCAGTCGTGTTATTTTAAATGGTCCATTGGGACCAACGAGCCCAGTAAGGTGGCTTTGAAGTAAAATACCGCTTTAGCCGGTGCTAGGGGGCCTGAGAGGTGCTGCTTCTTTCATTACTTCTCATGAACAGACTCAATAAAACCGAGTCTGCTGCTTTATTTTCTTAATTGTGTTTGTTGCTCCCAAAGGATCACCTTTATCAGTATTTATTGACCTTTATTGAAAATTTATTAAGAAAGTCTCCTGACCAAAACAAATTAATCCTAGAGTTTTCATAAGTTTTATCACAATATAGTTTAACGTGATCTTTAACGGCAGTAAGACAAGAAGTTAAAAGTTTGGAGATGTTTGTTGCTGTGCTGGACGCAAGTAATGCGTAATACTACATCTGGTTATCCCAGCGTCAGAAAAAGTGACTGGGTGGGTGTATCATCTACTACAGCGTGGTATTCTAGCGTGGCATCATCATATCTGTTGCAAGCAGACTGTAGATAGATACATCACACTCACGCACTCATAAGTGCAAACTCTAGCGTGCCTGTACTGGTGTGGATGTCCTATCGGTTTCAATATGGCGGAGGGACTATACACCTTAGATTCATTAACACGGTGTCTTGTACTGTGTGAGTTTTAACTTATATGTTAACTTAAATAATTATATGCATTTACCAATTATCAAAATCATTTAGTTAAACATAATATATTTTCTCAATTATTTTACATTTTCTATTTTTTTATTACTATTTTAAGCTTTTAAAAAGGACCGAACGCCATAATTTCAAGTTCGTGAAACTTGTTTAATACCACTCAACCAATAAACATTTGCAAACTCGAGTATATAGAGCTAAATTACCATGAGTTTTTCCAATACGGGAAATACCGAGAGAAAATACGTCCGCATAAACGAACGAGTATGCTAGATTCAGACATATTTGCATTGTCTTACTTTTTTTTCTAAAACGAATGTTTAATACCTTATATGAGCTAGTTTTCATCGCGCGTATTAACTTTTCGTGTACATCTTAAAGCACGTGTCGTCATTGACAATGAAGATTGTCAATTAGTGAATTGAAGTTTTTCAAATTGGAGAATATTTAACCAAAATGTCTTGAATTCTATGATATACAGTTTTCTTGCGGATGTATTATCAGTCCTAGTTTATTTAAAATCATTGAGAAACATGAAATACAACGTTTGTCATAAAATCAAATCAAGCCAAAGGATAACACCATGACGTTGACGCGACTTTCTGACGTCATTGGCAAAGTTACGTCATTTTTACCTTGTCTGACGTCGCTTACCCAAGCAGCTTTATTTAGAACTTAAACAGTCGAAGAAAAAAAGTGAAAAAGAAGTTCCAAAACATTCGGCTAGCGGGAAATATTTCCTTAGGGAATTTTCTCCCCGTAGTTATTATCACTTTTCCGTCCCTCAGAAATCTCGTTAAATCCGTGCAAATGTAATATTTATATCTTGTCTTATTTGTAGTTACTAGTGCATATTCGCCGGAAAAAGAGACAGAAATTCGCAGAGAGACTGTCCTCGCAGCGTCCTACGATGCTTTGTCCCGACCAAAGTCGCAATCAGAGGTTAAGGTTGGACTCCATTTATTGGCCATCGACGCGCTTGTAAGTAGTAAAATATCTGTAATTGCCATTAAAACTGTGCAAAACATAGTTTGACGGTACTATCTCGTGAATATGAAATATTCTCTAATGAAATATTTTCAGTACCAGTAGTTGTTGATTATCCAAAATCTTGATTACATAATTGCATGACCTAATCCGTTGTTTGAAGCAAACTCGTTCTTTGATGCAACATTAGTTTTCATATGATAAACCATCACGCAATATAATAAGCATGTGAGCTGAAAAGACTAAATATTTGTTAAGGTCTGATCAAAAGAGTAATTAATATTATAATGATAGTATACAAATACAAAAAACTGTGTTCAGCATTAAACTCGCAGTAGTATCGTTATAGCATGAACTCTATACAGTTACGGGTAAAATGTAACTAGAAAATAAGTAAAACCAGCAACAACTATTTTTAAAATATTATCAACAAATTTATTTAAATACTACAATGAAAAAATATTCACTTACGGAATATGCATAACATGGATTCAGTATTTCTTTAAAATTCGAATATAATCCAAATAATACTAGCAAGTATACCTTTAATCAAAATTGCCAATTGTCATTTTAATCCAATTTCACTTCAAGTCTTTCTTGGTTATTAATTCAGAATAGTCCAAATGTCAAAATAATCCAATAATCCAATGTCGCTTGATGAGCACAATATGTTTCTATCCTCTCACGATATATTTTAATTCACAGCATCTAAAACTGTGTAAATTCCCAATTGAAATAATGAACAAGCTACACCACTTTGAATAATGATATTGAAACCATAAAAGATTTTACTAAGGTTAGTTTTATATACCAACATGGATCATTCCAGATTAAAGAATGTTCTGTAACAATTTACACATCTCTGTGTTTTGTAAACAATAATTTAAGAATTACTAGAATCAGCTATTTATATATGGGATATTAATAGAAACAACTTGACAGCTGGATCAATAAACATATACACTTATACTATTAGTTATTAGGATTCTTGACAGGAGACATGGGCTCACATTCCCTGCCTGGAAATTATATTCACCCGAGCCGTTAGGCGAGGGGGAATATTTATTTCCAGGCATGGAATGTGAGCCCATGTTCCCTGTCAAGAAACCTAATAACGAATTTGTCATACTTCAAAGTTGTAACCATTTATTTAAGAAAAAAAAGCCAATCACACGATTTCATTTTTATTGCGCCAATTTTTCCGTAACTTGCCTCAAACTAGACGTTGTTTACTTTCGTGACGTCATCGCTCTAACGTCGTTAAATTTAGCGGATTTTTTAATAAAATAAACGTATTTTATCACTATGTTAATGTTTTATTATCTGTAAAATTGCCAAAAAAAATACACTTACGATTATTTCAGACTTTTACACATAGTGGAAAGCGCAGAAAAGCGATAGGAAGGAAACAATCGGCGGTTTCCAAAACGAATCGGCAACGTTATCGTCGCCATTTTGTTTTTGTGTATTTGAGTAATGGGGTTCGTCCTATGTTCACGTCTCGAGACGTAGACACGGGCTCATGTCTACGGCGCATTGACCAATGAAATCCTGAGAATATTCTTTGCAGTATGACAAAGCGTTATATACACGAGGATAACAATACATACAATATATTTACACCATGAGACAACATATGAGCAACATTGTTTAAACATCTACATTGAATTTTATAGAGAAGCATTATCTTAGCTCTTTAATGGAACACCCATTATAATATAATGGTATTAATAATAATAATATGAATATTAAGACGGGGATCGCTTGGAAGCAACAAACACATACAAGAGAGAAAAGTATCAGACTCTGTTTTATTACGTCTGTTCATAAGAGGTAATACAAAGTGAAATACCTTTCATGCATACTGGCACCGGCTAAAGCAGTATTCTACTTTAAAGCCACAAAACAATTTGCTTACTTCACAAATTCTCTTTTCAAACATTGTGGTCAGTTACATTGATTAAACTATTTAGATATTAGTGTCAAAGAGTTAAACACACAATGCTTCAACTGGTTTTATTTGCCATTTGATAATATGGGTCGTGGGAGGGGGTGGGGGAGTGGTAGAGTGGGGGTTCATTATATTTTGTCAATGCATGAACAGCTAAAAGATAACACAACTAAGGCTATTATTTGGCTTCCACGCACGTGTAGAGCTATTTATTTCCTATCGAACGATACTATATTTATCGTTATACATGCACGTAATAAATATCTATGCATAATAAATAACTATGCAGTACGTGGTCCGAGTATTAACTTTCATACCCCATCCAACCCCATCTCCAAGAAGCGAAAACGGGGTTGGCTGGTGTATGCAATAAAACCTTAATTTCGGCTTAAAAACAATTGCATGTTTTAAAATTAAAACATGTATTAGATAATTGTGTAAACAGGTTGTCTCTATTTTCTGTAAAAAATGTTTTTGAACGTTTTTTATTGTCAAAATATCTGTTTTAAAATCCATCAAATATAAGCTTTCCCGTCGCTTAATGGAATTAAGACGTTGACCACGTAATAGAAATTTACAGGGTAGTCATTGAGTCATTGACTACTGTGTAAAATTATTGTTGGTAATCGCGCTACATATTCAATAGAATTTCGGAGGTATATAATAGCTCGTTGTAATCTCGGTTTCAATCTTAAAGACATTAACAATGAAATTGTCTAAGTTGTCTATTGGGTGTCTACATTCAATGCCGGGCAAGAGTCTGTCAAAGATGCCACAACATCTGATGTCCAGTGTGCAAAAGCAACAAGTCTGGAGTGCTGCTTATCAAAAGTAGATACAAAAATCGAACAGAAAATGTAGCATTCAAGGACGACAGTCAACCACAAACACACACACAAATAAAAAACAACATTAAAGATGAATAAAATGCAAAAAAATACATCACAAACACAAAATGGTTGACAATTGGGCTGCCGCCTTTGAACGGTCGGTGGCACAAAATGCCGCTGGGGGTTTAAACTAGGGTTCATCAAACCTCACTCTTACCTTATGTCATCGCAATAAACGGGACAGTGTAAATAAATATATCGTTGCCATATTATAATCTCTAACAAACAAGGCAGCATTTATAGGCAATATAAGTAAAATAATAAATAATCATGTATATATAAAAAATCCTAAAAAGCCACAAAGCAAGTACTCATTGACTTGGCATGAATAAGAGCAACAAGAGACCAAACCGCTAAGGGTACGACAAGACCAGATTAAAGACAAAGATAGAACGCTACCATCATATAAGTATTTAGGTAGACGTCATCATAGGGTCCAAAATATATCCGGTCCAGCATAGTGGCGAACTTTAAATGGGTCAACCACTAAACATGCAGTGCTTTGCAAAATGATAGGATCATAACCTCGTTTGATAAACTTTTTAACAAGTTTAATAAAGATTGTATGAAAGTGATTATGACCAAAGATCTTACGAAATTTGTAACTCACATCACCATAAGTCAGGTTGTGATAGTTCTTGTCGCGGAAGAGTTTTTTTAAATTACTTTTATATTTTAAAATTAGATCAGGGTTACGATAATACAATTTGCAAATATATTTCGAAGTTTATGGTTACTGTAGCCCTGCTGGAGTAGCAGTTTAGTTATATAATTTTAGTTATGCAAATATTACGAATATTAAAAACTATTTTTATTGTTTGCACATATTCGCTCTTTTTGTGGTAAACAGCATTGGTGAAAGGTTGCTAGTTCAACATCCCGACGAGCATTAGGAAAAGCTCTATAGAATTGATAGACCAAATATAAAAACTATACGAAAAACTCCTTCAGAAGTTCTGAACCGATTCTTAATAAATATCGGAAAATCGCCTTCGGATCTTTAATAAAAGACCATATTACAATGAATCATCGTTTGTTATTTAAAACATGATAATCGACATTTCCAATCAACGATGGCTTCAGTGTATGTTATTTTATGAACTGGTGTCGTTCTAGCCGCTTTACAATGTGCCAATATTTTCGTTCGTATTCGTGCGGACAAGACTAACACTGATCTTATTACAATCACCACGATCATTATATGTGAGTGAAAAACAGCAGCTGTATTCATCAATTCGGATATCAACCGAGCATTCGTGAATATTTTGATTTTGTTTTGGTAAACATCATGTCCAAACTTTCACTAGCTTTGCTTTATAATTTCAGGAACTTAAGACGCAGAAGTTTTCAGCGGCAGGATGGCTGACATTTGTAAGTGTTATTTCAAGAGAGTTTTTTCACACTAACTGCTTATAGATCCTGCTTTTATTTCCACATTTTGCTCTACCCTTTTACCGGTTCATTATTATTATTTTAGTTATAAGGCATATATAGTATTACGTATGTAATATAGAAATGGTATCTGTGTAGAATCGACATTAGACTATATTGAAGCTATTATTAAAGTTGCCCCATATATGGCAATAAATGCGGTAAATTCATCGGTCCCAATGGCAACCGGTAATCATTGATCTGTTTAAAGACACTAAAGCTTAAGTGCGTGTACCTAAAGCAAACGGGAGGGGTCTTAAGCTTGGTTTAATGCCAAATTCAAGCTTGTGAAACATAGCCTTTAACCCGTAAATAAGAAGAGAAACCTATACCAGGGCCCGTATTCATCAAGCAAATAAAATGGAAAATATTAATTAAGTCAAAATTTAAGATTTTCACATATTTTAAATATCCTTATTAACCCAACATGACAGTTCAATCCATCCAGTGTAACATACATATTTAGCTTTAAGTTTTATTAATCACGTCCTCTAATCGATAGAAAGGGTGTTTAAAACATTGACTACATTTTACTTAAGTTAAGATATTGCAACGAAGCTTTATGAATACGGACCCAGAACATGCAATGTGATCCGTCGTTCTTTGTATCAACATCGATATCAAAGAGCATCGATCAACAATAGTTCGCTCAAAGCGGGATTGGAATACGAGACCTCCTTATTGACAATCCGTATACATAACCATTAGGCCACAGAACCAACTGAACTATTACTATTCATTTTAACTATATATTTGTTTAATGCTCTACTTTGTGTTTTTTTCGCAATATTATTTCAACAAAACATACGCATTTTATTCTCAGCATATACTAGTCTAAAAAGAAATATAAAGAGATCGAACAGGGAAAATAGCGTTCAAGGAGGACAGTCAACCATGTTGCAGTTTGTAATCTATATTTTCTGGTGCGTTGTTTCGAAAGTCTTTGGTATCCGTATGTATTTAGAAATGCATTGAATCACACTCAAAAGTTAACAAAGGATAACGTATACAATGCTAACCGTATATCGATAAAATTAACTGGTCAGCTGACTATAGATAGCCCAGTGTTAACGCTATTGGATTGTTAATCAGAAGGTTAAGAAATAACAGCCTTTTATACGGGTTTACAGTCATATTTCAATATGTCTTTTATTACCTACAATCATCGACATTCTATTAAAGTGAAACAAATGAAAAATGAACATGATCATCCAGGAGAACTTTGTTTTTTTAAAAATATACAAAGTTTAAGTTTTTTATTGAAACCAACGTCATAACTCACATAAAATCTACCGCAAACACTATTTCAATATGTGTTTTATTACTTGCAATCCTCGATAGGTACTATTAAAGTATCCTTGACTAGTGAAAGACAAGCGTTTGACACACTTCGGAACTCTGTCAATTTTCATCCCAGGTTTTACTCGTCGAATATTTTGTTGTAGAGGATCTTTTATTTGGAACACAATAACATAAAAACGAAATAGCAATGTTCAGAGATTTCGAATGGATCATAAGTAACTAAGTTAAATGACCTGCCTCGGCATTGAATCAAATAGGCGCTTATTTATCCTTTAGAAGGTATGCACGCATGCCTTTCCCATTTACATATGATGTATCACATCCATATGCAACACCACATCCATGTTATCCCTAATACTTCCTTATTTATCCTTTATGCTTCTGACTTTACATTTACTTGTCGACTGTACGGCTCAAGTCAGGGGAGATAATTTGTTGGCCAAAGGTGCGCATGCGTGATGTACGGTATATTGAAAGGGTAATAAAATCCATTTGGATGGGAAAATATGGTTTAGGAAACTGCGGCATATGTTTAATATGTTTAATATAAAGGGTATCTAATAATAAAAAGCAACGGAACAAACGTACATGACTTTATTAATGTGAGGTTTGGTGCACTCTAGAACCTGGTTTAAGCCCTCAGCGGCATTTTTGCCACTGACCGTTCCAAGGCGGTAGCCAATTGTGTTGGCATTTGTCTTATTCGTTTCGTGATTGAGAGGACGAGCTACCAGTGTGACGTTCTTTCTACTTGAATTTAGTAGTTTTACATGTTTTGATAAGAGGACTGACTAAAGTTTATAAACAGAGCAACTATGAAAGGAGAAATTTGGAAATGCCGAACACGATAAATATAAAAAATATTGCAGTCTTGATTGATTGACGCTATTCGTGAACGGTAGTGAAAAGTACTAGCTACCCTTCACGACTTCTGCCCCGGGTTTAAGCAGAACTCAATATTTTAAAAGTCCATAATAGGAAACTTTAAGCCATTCCGAAGATGATAAATTATACATATGACGGTGAACATGGAACCTTCAATGTGGTATATTTATGTCTACTTTAGGAGTTTTACATATACTGTTAAAGGAATGAGATGACATCGGATTGTTCTTTCTGCTTTGTGGTTGTATATCTTCTATTGGATGTGTCTGCCTTACTTCTGGACTTTTACTTCCTCTATTTAAGGAATGGTTGGACGAAAGACTGATGTGGGACAAAACAGCAAAGGATGACATAGAATATATTTATTGTCTACCATCAGCAATTTGGAAGCCAGAAGTTATCATAGATAACTCGTACGTGTGGATTGACAAATAACCCTGAGATTCGTGCATATACGATTATAAGATTAAACAAAGAAACGAAGTTACATTGAAGTCTCTTAAGGACATTTAGTATTTTGTTCGAATTAGTTGTATAAGTTCACCGTTGTACTGATACATTGCATACTTGATGCGATACAATTCACAACTTAGGGCGAAATTACTTTGTTTACGTGTTAAATAGTATTCATATTTTTGTTAAATACTTATATCCATTAATCGCTAATAACAGAAGTTAATTTAATACATCAACATTTGAATTATTTTCATACTGTAGTTTTTTATTACGCTAGATAATCTATATAATGTTAAAGGTATTGGCGGCTAGCTTTCTGACCTATTCCAGAGTCTATTTTGTTTACTTTGGAGAATTACTGTTCATTTATGTTTATTTGGTTGAGTTATTTACATACTGTTTAGCTTTATTTAAATACATTATAACTATGTGTTGAAACATGGTACTTCTTATCAAAAACCCGACTCATTTTTTAGATTGAAAAGTTTGGGCGTGATAGCAGACAAAAACCTTTTGTTGAAAATCGACTACGACGGAACTGTGGAATGGGAACCGCCCTTACTGTTCACAACGCACTGTGAGGTGAGTGCATGCATGATGATCTTGAAAGTATTCTACGACACACACCCGTATATTTTCAATGTTTAAGCAATAATAAATATGTACCTGTGTTTTATCGGTGAATAAAATACAGTCAGAAATTCGGATGCGTAGTAATTAAATCACGAGTGCGTTAGAACGAGTGATTTAATTGCTCGTATACGAACAACTAACTGTATTTTATTCACCGATAAAATAGAGGTACGTATTTCTTATTTCTATTCTAACACAACAATAACCTCATTGTTTACGCTATTGTTGGGGTACTATATATTATCTCGGAGGTCAAGGTAATCAGGTTGCTATGTTTACAGGCTGTTCCATTGGGCGCCCCCGTATGCAAAGTTCTGCGTTTCAAAATACTAGTAGTCACGTGACAAACAATTAAGTCATTGCTTATGTTATATAGCTTGCGCTGTATGACGTCAAACGTTCTCAGCTTGTTCAAGATCCTTATTAATGTTTTATGTACTGATGCATGTTATGGGTTTATATCGGGTGTGTGCACGGTTTGGGAGCATGGCAAATTTATTGTAATTAACATTTCATTAAAAATTACTGTTGAGTTTGTCTTCGTGACGTATATTTACCAAGTGACGTCATGTAACGTGGCGCTTCCAACGGATGAAATATACGCGGGGAATTAATGGAACAGCTGTATTTTATAGTAGAATAACATACAGCTGTCTCTCGTCTTTGTGTACATGAAATACTCCGGAGGTCGTGTTAGAATTATAAATACGCTACCGGTTACTGATTACACTACGCACTGACTTGCCATTGTTCAAATATAATTCAGTTCGCACAACGTTTCAGGCACGCTGTGAGACAATTGTATTTAAGAAGGAATGTTTACATGCCCAATAACTAGTTCTACGAAACACGCAAACTAACATAGCAAGTATCACATTAGGTGTCTAAACAAACTATTCATAAATAACACATACACTGGATATTAGATTGTCATATTTTAGGTATTATCTATATAAACTACCACGATAATACGGTTGCCATTGCTGCATAGACACATTTGTTGATGTATTATCTATACAGAATATAGGACTGTCATCATACACACACCACTGTCTGGATCCGTACACCGGATCTTGGTCAAGACCCCGTTCACTAGTACGGAGTTTTGGTCAGCCATGTTGTAGAAAACGTGCGGATAACAACAGCAAAGGTAGGTTAACCACGTTTTTCTCCTATTTTTGTTCATGTATATGAATAATCAGTATTGCTATATGTTGCGGAAACATTTCCCCGTTCAAATATTACCGTACATTGTTGACATATTACTTTAAATGCTACAATTCGGATCAAAGAAAAACAATTGCCGGTGCTGAAATTCGCCCAAAGTACCCATTAGCAATAAATATCTCATTAATTTTCAAGTTAATGAAAATTTTGAATTGGCAGATTTATTTGTTTTTCCAATATACGTGCATGTTCAAAATTTCAGCATCATTCATCCGAAATTGGCCGAGATATGAATCGAAACAAAACGTGCCCAGCGTAACTTATTCATATAAAAAGACGCTGATTTGTGTACGGAGTCTTGTCCATGTACTGTACGGGGTTTTGCAATGCAAAGATTGTTTTCGCTGCTCTGCACTGATGTTATTTACTTATATTTGTAGTAATTCGTAGACATTATTTAGGTCCTATATGTCTTATACCATTTTGTATTGTTAAGACGAAAAAATGCAGAAAACTAAAACTTAAAAGGGGTAATTCTTGAGAAAGACTCCGTACTTATTCCAAATAACTACATGTACTACAAACTAAGTCCAGACGTATATTATTGTCTGTTAGAATTGATACAGTTGTCCAATTTTAGCTCATTGTGACCACAGTTAACGTCATATAATTTTTTTTCTCATTTACAACAATCCATTACATTGGTCAATGTTTATTCAACTTAGAAATGAGGTAATTGCTTTAATCCGCGAATCTAAGGAATCATACAAGTCAAAACATACATCCCAGTTAACTGATAAATCATTCCCCCCGGGTAAATGGTGGCGTATAGCAAAATCGATCTCTAAATTGAACAAAGTAACTCAACCAAACTTCCCAATAAAAAATAACGGTCGTATTTTAATACATCCAGTAGACAAAGCAAACGCATTGAATTCTTCCTTTTCTGCAACATCTCATATTGAACATGAACCGGAATTACCTACTTTTCATAATCGCACTGACTATAAAATGAATGACTTTATTATAAATGAAACGGAAGTAATTGATCAATTGAAAATCTTGAAATTATCGAAACCTCCAGGCCCAGATATGATTAGCCCAAAGGTGTTAAAATTAGTTTTAAATAGCATCGCTGCTCCATTGGCGCGACTTTTTAATCTGTCAATGTCCACTAGAAAAGTACCATACCAATGGAAACAGGCGAATGTAACTCCTATTCTTAAGGGCAAGGGAGAACCTGACATGCCGGGCAATTATAGGCCTATATCCATTACCAGTATAATTTGCAAATTAATGGAAAAAATCGTATTTAAACACTTGTTCAACTATATCAAAACGAATAACCTTCTGTGCAAATACCAGGCAGGCTTTCAACCTAGAGACTCTACAGTAAATCAGCTCATAGAAATATATAATAACATAATAAGCTGACGCTGGGAAAGATGTACGATTTATATTTTGTGTTGGACAAAATATGGCATGCTGGGTTGCTTTTTAAATTAGCTAAATATGGTATCAATGATTCATTATGTAACTGGATACGTAGCTATCTCTCTGATAGGCAGCAAAAAGTAGTCCTAGATGGATTTTCTTCAAGCTTCAGGACTATAGATGCAGGTGTTCCGCAAGGCTCTGTTTTAGTTCCGTTTCTATTTGTGCTTTATATAAATGACATCACAGATGACTTATTGAATGATGTACGGTTATTTTCTGATGGCACTTCTCTTTTTGTTGTAGTTGATAAAAATCCAGTAGAATGTGCCAACTCTCTTACAAATGATCTTTGTAAAATATCTGAATGGTCAAAAAAAAGGGCTGTTACATTTAATCCTCAAAAAAACAAAAGCCTTGTTTGCACTAGAAGAAACTATAACCACCCACCAGTCTACTTTGATAATGATATAGTACAAGACGTAGCGTCACATTGCCACCTCGGATTAACAATTCAGTCCAATGCAACTTGGTCGCATCATATAGAAAATATATACGAAAAAGCATGTGCACGATTTAACATTCTAAGAATGGTTAAGTACAAACTTGACAGACATTCTCTATTGAAAATATATATCGCCTTTATAAGACTTATACTTGAATATGGAGATTCAGTATGGGATAACTGTACACAGGGAGAATCTGATCTATTAGAGAGCGTCCAAGTTGAAGCAGCACGAATAATAACAGGCCTCAGGTGCAATTCCTCTAGATCATACTTATATACTGAATTGAACTTAGAAACATTAACAAAAAGAAGAAAAGATCATAAACTTGTAACTATTTACAAAATAATTTATGGCATAAGTCCAGATAACATGTATAACTTAATCCAGCCAGCCATACTTACCTGTAAACAATAATTATAACCTTCGAACTTCAGGATTAAACTTCCGTCTCCCTCTTTGTCGTACAACATCATATTATAACAGCTTCCTTCCGAGTACAATTAAATTGTGGAATGCTTTACATTTAGACGCTAAAAATGCACCATCTGTTGAACAATTTAAGCATAAACTTAAGGCTATTGAAGATAGGACTGACAGTCCATATCACTATAATTTAGGAAATAGGAATGATAACATAATCCATTGTCAATTAAGAAATAACTCAAGTAATCTAAATACGCATTTATTTGACCACTTCTTGACAGATTCAGCAGTATGTCCGAAATGTGGCAATCCATGTGAGGACAATACTCATTTCTTTTTCAACTGTCGAGTGTATAACCAATTCAGAAATGACTTACTTGATACCCTAGCAATCTTGTTGATGTCACGCATATCAACATTGACTTGATACTGAATGGCAGTTCCAATCTAGACGATACTACGAACTCAGAAATTGTACTTATCGTCCACAAATACATCAAGTGTACCAGGGGATTTTCGTAGAATTATAGATGTATGTACATGTATGTATATGCTATTGTATTTTCAGATATGTTTTGTCACAATGCTAGAAGTTTTTTTTATATATTATCATCTTTCTTCCTTTCTTATTGTAATTTTTATTTTTTTGTTTGTCTGTTTTCTAAGTTATCTTAAATTCCAAAATTAACTATTGGTTACAGAAACTCATACTAAAAACCATTATTTTTTGTAATAATCGGTACATTTTTATATATATTTCGTATTAGTTTCCAGTATGATTTTCTTTCTGTTGATTCTTTTTTTTTTCTCACTTAAATTCTTTCTGACAGTACAAAGTGTTAATACTAAACAATCACGGTACACATGTTTCAAAGATTCTAAGTTAATTGTCAAACCAATATATGCAAACTGTACTACAATTCCACATTTTACGTTATGTTTGATATGAATTTATTGTTTATATGTACCTTGATATGGGAGTGGTCTTACATAGGCATTGCCTGTTGTCCAATCCCATTCAGTACTTGAATAAACTATTGTTTAAATAAAGTATTATTATACGTCCCACAGGCGTTAAAAATCCTTACCGTATTTTTTCAAACAGTTTGCCTGTCAGGTTAAAATTAATTCTATGCCCCATACTGACATCTAAACTATGTCAAACTTTCCTAAGCATGTCAATAGGAAATGTAAAGTTGGTTCTTAAACTACATTGACAACACATGATATAGATAACCGCATGGGTTAATATTAATTATCTATATAGCTCGCATGATTATATCTGTTGAAGGAAATCTACGTTGATTCAGTTCTAATGACACTACATTGACTGTTTACAAACATTCAATGAATGTTTTATGTATTACATGTAATGCAAGTACCATTAAAACCATAGTTTCATACAATATATTTAAAGCAAAACTCCGTACAGTAATAAATAATATTTGCAGTACTCCGTACACAAGTGCCCAAGACCCCGTACACAAACATTAATTTTGTTTCGATTCATATCTCGGCCAATTTCGGATGAATGATGCTGAAATTTTGAGCATGCACGTATATTTGAAAAACAAATAAATCTGCCAATTCAAAATTTTCATTAAATTGAAAATTAATGAGATATTTATTGCTGAAGGGTACTTTTGGCGATTTTCAACACCGGCAATTGTTTTTCTTTGATCCGAATTGTAGCATTTAAAGTCATATGTCAACAATGTACGGTAATATTTGAATGGGGCAATGTTTCCGCAACATACACCAATACTGATTATTCATATAAATGAACAAAAATAGCAGAAAAACGTGGTTAACCTACATTTGATGTTCTTATCCGCACGTTTTCCACAACATGGCTGACCAAAACTCCGTACTAGTGAACGGGGTCTTGACCAAGATCCGGTGTACGGATCCCGACAGTGCACACATACACACACTATTAAATCACACATCTGACTTTGTAATGTCATTATTTATTTAGAATCATTTACAAATGGTGATAAGCATGCATTATTCTGCTAGGGGAAGAATATATTCACAGGCCTAATAACAAGGTCTGTGATATAATACGGCATTGCTTTGGGAATGTTCTAGGTAGTCATTATTCTGAGAAACCAACTCTACTGCGCACACACTAGTCGTTGTATTGTCTTTGTTTATAGATACAATGTAACTACGATGATGTTCAAGTACCAGTGATCGTAACTCTATGTATAGGTATATGTATATACTGAAATGCAAAAGAAACGCAACTCGGGAATTGCCGCTATACATTGTATATACTGCACACTTAATTCCACATAATAAGATGTTTTGTGAAACAAAAAGTTGCAGTTAATTAGACAAATGATACAACTGTGATGTTGTAGACGTTTTAATCACACTACACCTTGCAACAGGAAATTCATATATGTTGAAGTTCCTCATTGAAAAACTGAGCCAGTTCGGTACTGTATTTAACGTAAAGAGTTTGTCAGTAATGAAACTTTGAAGGAATACTATTTGCTGTAATATGTGTTGCTTTAGTATTTTTTTTCCGAAAGGAAAGGTCTTACGTAGCCATTTATCATTCGATTAACAGCAGCATATTGAACATACAATATTTAGCGGAAATTCCCGAGTTGCGTTTCTTTTGCGTTTCAGTATAATTCAGACTAAATAGCATGATTCCATGACAAAGTGTCTCTTTGGTAAATGCACGTTTCTCGTAAAAACACATGGGTTTCTTACGACACGTGCGTCTGTGTCTCCAACGTAAGACGCGAATCGTATTGAATGGAACAGAGTTAATAAAAGCGTGTTAATTGTTTAAACGGACAAACGGAAATCTAGGTGTTTATCTATGATTAAAATTATCACCTCGATTAATTAATCCAGTATCATGTTGACTTTAAAACGGCTTGCATATAATTAAAAATCTTTTTGATTTATCAATTTTGCTTCCTTATTCTACCATCCTTTTAGATATATTATTGATGCAGTACAATCAACAGTTAGTAATATTTGCTCTGAACTATTATTATAATTAATATTAATCATTGAAGAAATACAAGTCATGTAGAATAACTAAAGGGACGCCGCGAGTTTTATAAAAAATAAGATCGCCGTGTGTCTCTTTAAAATGTACATATACTTTTGGATGAGATCTAGACATGGTTTTCTATATTATTTGTATTGACCAATATTAACGAAATAGATAATATTTCAAGAGTCGACTAAGAAATTACGAAAACAAAAATGGATACTCTTTCAGATTGATATCACATATTACCCCTATGATAAACAAAGCTGTGGAATAGAAATAGTAAGTTGGGGCTACACGTATGATGCAATCAAGCTTACACACCTGACTCCTAATGTCAACTTAGAGGATTTTGAGTGAGTAAAGCTTTCGATTAAACATTAGTGAGTAAAGCTTTCGATTAAACATTCCTAGACCGATAAGTTCACACATTTATATAGTAATGCCTAGTACACATTTGTATGATAGTATATATTATAATCTAAAAAAGCAAGCATATCAAAGAGACAAAGTAATGCTTTGCAAAAGTCTTCAAATCGTTAGTCCCAAAGTGTATCGCCAATAATAATGTGACAACGCGTTATATTAATAGGATATCCAGTAAATGTCATTTATCAGAGTCCCAACCAAAGAGAAAGCCCACATTCGCAAACAGTATAAATACTGAATAAGTTTGACAAACTAATATTTATAAACATTATATTTTATTTTCCCATTATGCAATTTTAACAGTGGATTTTACTATTACTGTAACATTATCATCAGGGTTTAATTCTTAAGAAACAGATCATTTTCGAAATGACCATTCATGGAGCCTAAATAGTGCTCAAAATACCTCTGCTGATTGACGTTTAATTTAAGTGTAGTATCTGTTTATGTTGTGATTGCAAGCGACTCTTATGTATTTTACTCAGACGGCACGGCGAGTGGGTGATAACCGAGACAAGACTTGAGGACAAGAATTTGACAGAACACAACTCTCATGGCACGCTGTTAGTGTATCCTCAGCTTGTGTTCCGGATCACCATGGGTAAATGACCGCCAAACTTGTAAATAAACAACCTTAATCCTATTGTCAACCCTTTTGTGTTTGTGATGACAAATTTGGATTTTTTTTGTTCATCTTAATTTGTTCCTTTTTTCTGTGTTGACTGTCGTCCTTGAGTGCTACTTTTCCTTTTCGATGTTTATATCCATATAACCAGAGTTTCGCCCCGATTACAAAACAGTAGTGTTATTACCTACTGGTCCTTTGTGATCATCAAGCACACTCTTTGGAATTAAAATAGAATACCGCTTTAGATGATGCTAGGGTGCATGAGAGGTGTTGCACATTATATTACCTCTCATGAACAGACTCAATAAAACTTTGTTCGCTACTGTTCACTCTTGTCTGTGGTTATTGTTTCCAATGGATCTCTTTTAAGTATTTATTATCCTAACATATATTTTCAGAACAAAAGGTTTTAAAGTTGGATAATGTTATGTACTAAATTTGTTTAATCCTTTCATTTTCAGAGCGCCGAACTGAATTCTACAGTTTGAACGTCATGATGCCAATATTTCTGATGTCCGTCTTGATCGTGTTGGTCTTTATTGTACCTATTAACTCTGGAGAGAAGCTGTCGTTCGTGCTAACAGTGCTGCTGTCATTGTCAGTGTTAATGACAGTCGTGGCGGAAACACTACCCCCTACATCCGTGACTACATCTGTACTTGGTATAAACACACTAGTCATGCTTATACTTCTTTCATGCTGTACAATAATCTCTGATCCTACGATCAAAAGACATCATAAACATTGTACGGAAAAATGTTAAGACTAATAGAAATTATTAGATATTTTTATAATTTTTATTCCATTTTACTATGGAGTTTACAAAGGATATTCTTCTGGATTTTCTACAGATATTTAGAAACTAAAGTGTTTTATTTACCACTTTCATTCAAATGATATGTAATTCATTTAGGTACTTCACAATTGTGCCAAAGAATATTGAAACATATTTGTCTAAAAACAATACTTATTTAATTACCTCTCATGAACAGACGCAATACAACTTTGTTCGCTACTGTTCACACTTGTCTGTGGTTATTACTTTGCATGGATCTCTTTTCAGTATTTATTATCCTAACATATATCTGGATGTTATGTATATCCTATTTTGTATTTAAGGTGTGTACCTCGGTGTAGTACTGGTCTTGGCTGGGGTTGCCGTGCTGCTCACAGTTCTCATTTTGATTCTGTTCCACCAAAATGGCGGACCTAAACAGCGTTCCTTCGCAATGAGAATTTACCGGTGTATGGAAACTATCACGTTTAACAAGTCGTCATTTTCGTCTGGACAGCGAACAAACGTAATACAAGTAGCACCAGTCGACGGAACAAACACAACGAAACTCACCCCAATCGACGGAATAAACAAACTAAAATTAGCTCCAGTAGAAGACATACCCGTTGAACCAGAAAACGACAACATGGAGAATGACAGTGTTCGAGATCTCATATGTACTGATGTCAATTGGCAGGACCTGGCAGTAATGATCGACAAGTTTTGCTTCGTAGCTTTCACAATCTTAACTTTGGTTACGAATATTTCCTTTCAGCTAGCACTGACCGGAAACGTGCATATACCTTACTATGGGTAAATAGCTCAACACATCTCACCAGATTTTTACATGCAGTTTCTGGAACAAAACAAGCACATCAAGCGTGATTTCGGACATGACATTCGTGCCTTGTTTTTTTGTATTTTTTTATATTTTTTTTGTATTTTGTAAAATAAACGTAAAGGTCAACGCTACTAAAGAAAAATAAAAGCTGGGTAAGTGTGAGGTTTTCGTGCACTCTAGAACCTGGTTTAAGCCCCCAGCGGCCTTTTTTGCCACTGACCGTTACAAGGCGGTAGCCCTATTGTCAACCCTTGTGTGTTTGTGATGTCTTATTTGGCATTTTATTCATTTTTATATATAGTTGTTCATTTTTTCTATGTGTGTTTGTGGTTGACTGTCGTCCTTGAATTCTACTTTTTCCCGTTCGATTTTTATATCTATATTTAGTACGACTATTCATTAAAGGTAATATAAGGTGCAACACCACCCAACCCATAGCACATGCTTAAGCGGTATTCTACTTGGTGTGGAATTTCCTGCACCGGGTACACCTTCAGCTGTTGCATCTATAGTTTACATTTGTAAATATGTAACGTAACATTTTTGGCAACATTGCCTTGACAAACGTCTGGGTATAAATTGTACAATACTGGATCTACATAGCATGTATGGTTAAAAAGAGATATTTTATTACCTTCATATTGTAACGCTTTATTTTATTGCGGTAAATTCATCAGAGAACTAAGCTTATCAAACGTCTGTGTTATCGTCTGTCGTTGTCTAAAAGATGCATCATTTTGTTCCTCTAAGTTAATTTCATTGTGATGAAAGCAATTATAGCGTATACGACATAATTGAACATTCACGTGTCTGGTCGAACGAAGAAATGTTTTGTTTTCTGTTGCTTGATATGAAAATATTGTAGACATCTATCTAGAGATATGTGTTGATGTTAATAATGATGCTGTTTTTTGAAAATGACCTTTGAACCTGTATTTTATATTATAAATATGCAAACGTGTGGCATAGTAACAGTTACCGTCATAGATTTCCGGCAGGGAATAATTTCAACCCGTTTGATTTGATTTCACCCTGAGCCGAACCTGAAGGCGACGGGTAATATGAAATCAAACAGGTTGCAAAATTCCCATACACTCTACACTCTATACGAAATATGTGTTATTTCGGCTCAGGATGAAATAATAATAATACAAAAGAAAATGAAAAGAAGTTTGAATATTCATATTCCCCTGCTGGAAATCTGTATAATTAATTAATTCATTGGTTATTGATTAATTGATCACCATTTCTGAGCGATATTGGTAGATATAATTTCAATTATAGTAACAAAATGCATTTGTCTTAGATGATAAGGTTCTTGCAATACCGGGTGATCTTCGCTTTCAGGAACGATTCACGAAACACGCGCTTATATTGAATCAAAGAAGCATTCTGACATGTTTTTTAAACGGTGTAATTGATAAATATTGCAAGTTTAATCTAAATTGTAAAACAAATCGTTAAGTTGTCGAATTTGTATATGTGTCATCAGGTTTTAGTTTGGACAAATGTTGGGGGAAAAATAAAGAAACAAGGGTGTACGCCTTGATAAAACTAATACCTCCAACTTGTATACCACTGTTGTCACCTCTTATATGTTTGTGGTGTGCTATTTTACTGAATGGGTTTGTGAGATACTTTTTGTATCACCATTGCTTTATAATACGTGACTGTCTGTGAATGCTGCTCTTCCTGTTGGACTTCTACCCTTTTCTTTGATGCATATAAATCGAGTGTATCATATTGTTCGAGTGTCTTATAATATCATTATGTCGGCTTTATTTTTACCGGTCGCCGGTGGGTAATATGGTCTGGTATATATTGGCTCTTAACCGATCAAAAGCGGAGGACTTTTAAGACTGGTGGTAATTACTACATATCGCGGTGACAAGTAAAATAGTTGCAGCGTTATTTTAAATAAAAATTATACACCCTTCCTGTGTAAGCGTAAAATGTTGTAATAGTATCTCATAGCTCGTTATAAAGCTTCCCTTATTTTCACTTTTATTATAAATGTTTTATTTATTTGTAATTTTACCATGCGATAGAAATGAGACTCAAATACAATATGTTAAGTTATGGTTTTATTTGTCTATTTGTTAAGTGTTAATTGCATCCAAGCACAAGTATGACGTCATATTGCTATATTATTTGTTTTTATTTATTTTCGTTCAATATGTGATATATTTGCATTAATATTTGTCTATATAATCGTCAGATAAAGTAAAGGTTATAACACTTATAAACGATTTTTTTTATGCGGTCATGTTCAACATACACCTGAATGCATAAAGCATTTTGAAGCACCGTTACACGGCATGATCATGAATTAATCATAGTTTATTGGCGCAGTTGGTATAGCTTAGAATTTGTAAACAGGCATATTAATGCAATTGTTGCTAATCATATTTTAAATTGCGGCAGACTTTGCAATTGATAACGTTGCATATACTTATTATTGTTTCAATTTCATAGGCAATGTGCATATACACCTAACTAGGTCCCATGATCCGTCCGATTGAATTATGCATATATGTTAGCAATAAAAGAGTATGAGAGTGGAACGGCCGAACACGATAAATACGAAATATTGCAGTCTCGGTTTGATTGAGACTGTTCATGAACGGTAATGAAATATGCTTGCTACCGTTTACGCCCCTCTAGACCCGGTTGAGCAGAACTCAATATTAATAAAATCAATAGTACAGAATTTAACTATCCCGAAGCTGGCATGCATATGGCGGTGGACATGCTATTTAACTGTCATTATTCCATGTCCAGCAGCGTATGGTCCCAGTATCTAACACAATCCTATGCCACGAAGAGCGAAATTTACACAAAATGGAACTTAGTTGGGATCAGCGATTATGAAGCATGCGCATCACAAGTAACAGTCAAAAGACTAAATTAAAAAGCAGACAACATATCCTATGGGTGGTTAAACAATACCCAGAGCCTTTATCGGCCGGAGTAGTGGAACCACCGAATCAAAATTTAAATAAGAAAACATAAACATTTGAAATTGTACCAAAATATACATATCGGTCTCGGCGATCACCAAAGATCGACTGAATAACAGTCCTGATTGCAAACCCAGTTTTAATTAATATTTATGATTAAGCAACAAAAGCTTACCGAGTCGTCGTGTTTTCCTGATGAAACATTTTAATAAACGATAATTAAAACGAAGGAAACATGCCGCTTATTTTAATGTATATGTGACACAGAAGCACATTAAGAGGGCTTTTATTTGTATTGGGATTGATATCATTCATTCTTTCAGATCGCCTCCAGTAACTCATGAGGAAAATAATAAATACAGAATGTGGGTTATCAAATGCTTATTAAATGTAAATTATTCTGTACATTTTATCATAAATTAAATGCCTTTATAGGAAAAGTGTAGTTTAGCTTTTATAAAGATTAAATCCCTTATTTCATTCAGTGATTAACGAAGAATGTCATCTGTGATATCTAATGATATCTGGAGCAGATTATCTGCAGAATCCTTTCCAGTTAATGAATGTTTATGCACTTAGAAAGGGAGATGTAACCGCTGTACTCCTGAAAAGCCGTACATTCTCATTAACTTAATTTCTTTTTATTTCGCGTTATTCCTGAATGTGGGGGGTCTAAGTTGCTTCACATAATAACACAAAGAAGAAAGATGGTCCAATAGAAACCAAACCAGCAAAACGCGATGACACTCTTAATAGGGTACGATCTTAGATATATTATGTTCTAAAAATAAACTGAAACGGTCAATGATTTCGCACAAAGAGTTGTTTACTTACAAGATATATTTAAAAGTATAGGTGTATGATGTCGGGCATCGTATTGAGAGGTTAACACAGTATGTGACGTCATTGAGCTTTATCCCAGATATATCCCTATTCGCACACACTAAATCAATTTTGTACATGAAAAGAAGTAAGTTTTAAACTTAATACATTGATATATCTATGTAACTACATACCGGGTGTTATAACACTGCCGTTCGATAGTATACTATGTATACTTCGTGTTTTGCCGGTGGAGGTATGACGTGGAGGGACTTCGATCACGAACTATAGTATCATTATGCTCGTTGGTCTGCGCATGTCTAGTTAAGGTGCAGTGCGAACTTACTCTAGTTAAACCATAGTTTCTATAAATGGATATACGCGGCATAGTGTAAAATATGGAAGGTGTTTACTTTATCATATAGATATGTCAATCAAATTTGTGTGGGTGGGGGTGTAGGGGGTGTATGCTTTTATTGCGGTTGGAGGGGGCAATGTTCAGAGTGTATGTGTGGGGGTGGGGGCTAGTATGCTTTGGTCTCCTAATAATTTGAAGAAAAACAATGGTTATCGCTCAAAAAGTAGTCTCATACCCTTACCCAACTGCGCTCGCTACTCTATCTCCGTGGGTCGTGCATGAAGAGAGAGAGTAGAGAGCGCAGTATGGGAAGGGTACCAGACTACTCAATATATAATGTTGTATGTTTTGGTTTAACTGGGCGTGAATAACATGTTTTTATTTTGTGAAAAAGTAATTGAAACATACTTTTTTTGATTGTCAAATAACTTTTTGAAAACGTTGGCACTCCCCTCTAATACCTCCCCCTCACCCCACACACCCACACACCCACCCACCCAACCCCCACACATACACTCTGTATGCGCAAAGGTTTTCTTCCTGGGATTGCTTTTTGGTTTTCTATTATTTTATAAATAAAACATGAGACAATGGTCTTGTAGAAATCATAGCGCCCAAACGCAGTGTCATCGTAGGCCCGCACTGTGCTACAAACACAGAGCAAATTTATTATACAAGGTCACTACCCAACACAAAGAGTGGTGAAGACTGCGTTACCGACTTTGAACGGTCAGTAGGCAATAAGGCCTACAGTTAAGGTTAGCTTGACTCGATTTTATGTGTCCACAATCTTCGCTATTATCATGTTTTCAGTGCCCAAATTGACAAGACAATGTAAATGAATTGAACTGATTTGGGATTTTAAGGCGCACCAACACATGAAAGGTTATATGGCGCCTAAGAGGAATGAACATGCCATGATCATCCTCCATGTACATCGAGATAAAATTAAATCGCTTACAATAAAGACCACATCCGTAGAAATTAGCAAAATATACACTAAGATAGTGTTGTAAAGCTATATAAAAATACATAATTAGAAACACCCCAGGCTGTGGTTGTTTTTCCTTACGATTCTGGATACATGATGTATCCAGAACTGTACTGAACAACCCCAGGCGGGGTACATGATGTATCCAGAAGTGTACTGAACAACCACAGCGGGGATACATGATCTATCCAGAAGTGTACTGAACAACTACAGCGGGGATACATGATCTATTAAGAATTGTACACTACTTAACTTTTATAATCGGTCACCAAGATTATTTTAAAATAACACGAATACCAAAAACTGGAAATCACCGAAACACATACCAATATGTTATTAAGTTTATCAACAGTGTAATCTGAAATCATTTTTTTTTTCAGATTACATTGTTGATAAACTAAATAAAATATTGGTATGTGTTTCGGTGATTTCCAGTTTTTAGTATTCGTGTTATTTTAAAAAAACCTGGGTGATCGATTATAAAAGTTGAGTAGTGTACTGAACAACCACAGCGGTCTCAGCCAAAGGGAAAACCAATATAGGTATGACCAGACGACTGATTAGAAGAAATGACTGTTATGCTAGCTAATTAATACTATCTTATATTACTTGAATAGGTTAGAGGTTATATATGTATTTAGAAAATGACAGATCAATTACATTGAATTTGTGTTCCCACGCTTTCCTGATAATTAGATAATCAGCTAGGCTCATAATAGGCATATTTCACACTTTTCATTGTGTTACAAGTTTCTTCTAGATTCGTTCCATATTTTATCCTATACATGTGTCACAGACTAAAATATGGAATGGGAACTTAGAGTAGAATGGAATGGAATGCGATTGGAATCAAAATCTCATACCATTCTAATACAATTCCATCCCATTCCAGGTTTTAGACTATGCCGATACATGGTGTATTTAAACCATACGTTTTTTACCTTGACACCGGCAACGCAATTTCTCAAATAATTCGCTGTAAAATAGTTAATTGTTGTTGCATGTGTATCTTTGTATCGAATAACTGACTACATACACATAGCACGTTTATAACTCAAGTCAAAAATTTTTAAATGCAAAACATACAACAAAGTTAGTTTCAAATTTGCGAAAATTTGTTTTTGTCCGCCATGTTTGAACCAGAGCAACCATCCCCTTGCCGTTGGTTGAACTATAGTAGACTGATGACTTCATTCTGGTTAAACCATTGCGTATTTGATCTGACCATAGTTAAACTACGGCTACTATGGTACGTGATCGAAGTCACTTATTATAACCGTCGCTGTTGTAAATAAATTTACAGTTCAATCAAACGACGTCATCGTCGCAAAACTCCGCGGCCAGCCAGCCAAAAAACGGCGTATCAAACGGACTCGCTTGTTAATAAAACTAATCACAAGTATCTTGACTGAAACAAATCATGGCTTGTTTTAAATGTACATTCATCGCACAAATTGCATTAATTAATAACAGCTTCGATTATTTCTGTATAGTTTACTCCCCAGGTCATCCGTATGGAATATACAAGTATTATCATCGCCAGTATTTTAATATGGCACTTGTTAAAAAGCATATATTATGTTTCACAGTTATCAGTCTAAATAGACTTTCATACCGACTCGAGAAAGTCTAAACACTCTTTGCCGACATCACGTTCAATAATTCCTAGAAGTAATACGACTCAAATCACACTCAGAAAAGCTATCTAAGTTGATTATGTATAAAAAAAATGCTTTAAATTCATTTTATGTCCACAATATCTAACATTATTATAGAAACGTCGGGGCAACTAAAATAGATCCAGATCTTCAAATAATCTAGCAGCTAAAATGTTATAGTGAATGTTTTGTTCGACACATTCGGCTCATAAGGTGTGGTTTCCGTTAAAGCAACACCTTTTGATTTCTTACAAGTTTAAACACGTATTTAGACTGCCGGGTAAATGTCACACGAAGTGTAGCGTTATGTCAATCAATGAATATTTTGGAAATTGCATGTGTCATCAGAGAAAATATGTTACGGTGTCTTTCTTTGAATGTATTTAAACAATTCGCTATGAAAAGTTGCTGACCGTCAAGATAGCATACCACTGCTACACGCGTAATAGAGCATAATACTATACAGTGCCCTTCATAATTCTCTTTACACATTTTATTATATCATTGAATTACATGTAACCCCCATTTAATGTATACCTTAAAATTTACTGAAAATCCTATAATTAATTCCTATTTATGTTTTACCTTTAGCATGTTTAGTATACATGTTATACTTTGTAATAAAAAAAAGTTTTGATGACATTGCCAACATTTAGAGAAATAGAGAAATGTACGCGAGTATGACCATTCAGTTTTATTACCCTTTTATGAACAGAAAATGCACTGTATACATTTTAATAAATATAACAAGGCCTACACTATAAAATTGATATGAGTGTGCGTCAATTTGCTATCAAAACAGGATGCATGAGTAAGCTAAGTGATTAAAATATATACTGACACTTACAAATGTCAGCCATCCTGCCGCTGAAAATGTTTGTGTCTTAAGTTCCTGAAAGCATCGATTTTAAATGAAAATGCAGGTTGGACATTGAATATTGATTTAAGAAAAAGAGCAAAGTCCTTCATAGATATTTGGTTTTAAATTATTTTACATGACAGACTCGGAATGTAATATACTGAACCAAACCAATCGGAACTGCCTCGTCGGATTCCGTCACTCGGGATTCCGGAGTACGGAAATTGGCGAAGAGTTCCGATTGGAACCAAACGTGTAACGCAACATGATCGTTATCCGTAAAGTGTGGTATTCCTTATAACTTTACGTATTTAAAGTCTATCTATTACTAGGTCAAGTCAACACATGTCCGTAATACTACACATCAATTTGATTCCATAGTGGGTCATTACTATACTGATCAATGTTTTATACAACAAAGAAATTGTAAGTATGTTCTAGTTACTTACGAGTGCGTCGATGGCTAGTAAATGGAGTCCAACATTGACTTCTGTCTGCGAGTGTGGTCGGGATAAAGAATCATAAGACGCTGCTAGGGCAGACTCTCTACGAATCTCTGTCTCTTTTTCCGATATATATGCGCCGGAAACTAAATAAATAATAAAACAAACAATTAGAAGAAATAGAAAATCCTTTGTTTTCAATTTTATTTGTTGGTGGGGGGTGGGATAAACTATTTTCATGGAATCTCATAAGTTAGCTTATATTCACGAGTATTAAAATGGTGTCGCTCGTGTCCTTTTTATACTTTATATATACACGGATAGTCTGTACGATTGAACAAATGTAAAACAATTGAAAAATTGAAGTTCAATTTCTATATATTTTTACATTAATATATTCAATTCCTTTTGGAATTCGGTCTGGTAATTAAGTGTTATGTACGTTTGACATTATTTGAAAACACATTTTAAATGACCTTTCATTTGTCCATGGAATTGTCAACCGTGCTTTACTTGAAGTCAATTCTAGATAATGACTATTCATAACCTATTTCAAAACCGTAAAACGTTCAATCAAATTTTCCTGACTCAGGATTATCATAATACATTTTTATAATATCTTTAATTGATAGGGAAACAATCATGTTAATATATGAGCCGTCATTGTTTTCTTTTCGAAATTGCTTAAATGTTGCACTCTTCACTTGTTGCAAAACTCTGAACATCTATCTAAACATACTACTAAACGGGGAGAATGTTGCAATCTTCATTATTGGAGAGCACTGTTATAACAACATATACAAATATTTTTTAAACTTTAATAGATTTGGCAAATAAATTGGGCGTGGCATGGATTATGGCAAGCCCTTACAGTAGAAAGCATTAAGCAATAAGGCAAATTGAATATTACAATATTAAGGACATAAATACATGTGCACCCAATAAAATGTTCATTATGAAAGCAACTTTTCTGCATTTTTCTTCCGCGAAAATGGACTATTTCTTTTTATTTAAGGAAATATCAGAACGATTTTTCAATTAAAACAGACGCCATTTTTTTACACCCCAAAAAAGTTGATTCAGAGTTTGGCTCGCTACGAAGGCGAACACTGCGGGCATAGCTAGTCTTAAGCACGCGTACAGTGTTCCATGCAGTGACATATCTAAACGTGAATATAACTTCGGGACAGGTAGCGTCCACTTTATGTGTGAACACAGCTGCAATGTGTTGCTTGACAGGTCACCGTGACAGAAATTGACACTGTCGACGCAAATTGGATTTGGGATTACTGTATCTGCTGCTAGAGGTCCATTTTCAAGGTATTTGTTTTGTTATTAAAATTTGCTTGTAAATAAATATCAGCCAATACTCGCCAATGCCGAAATATGTACGATCATTCCTGGACTCTGATACGATCTAAAGTGGTGTAGATACCGAATAACTTCATTACAGAAAGTTCTACGGAATAATAATTCTGATCAATTCTGGGGTGAGCCTTGCATCAATATTTTCGGTGAACTCCGTAAACTGTATGTGCAATAAAACAGTTACTAGTAGCATATATCTAAGTATTAGATTCCCGAACTTTTTATGAATATATAATAATATATACATGTACTTCTGCACTTTGACTAACAATGGTGCTGTTCCCCCACCCCACACTTTTGGTACGCAGTATAGAGAGTATTCAGTAACCACGGCCCGGGTTAAAACAGTATTCAATACTCGGGTTATCCATGTTATATAGTATTCAGTACTCGGGACTAAAATGAAGGAGCATTCAGTTCTCGGTTCTAAATTAGAGAGTATTCAGTACTCTGGGGGCGGTGGAGGGGGTGACACCCACAACAATATTCAGCTGACATTGGATTGATGGTGTTTTTCACAGAGGTCCCAAATTTGAATCGTGTGCACTTGAGTGTTAACTGATGCTGACTACTTCAGGGTGTCCTTTCCTTCCAATGATAATGGAAAATGCTTCCAATGATAATGCAGAGTGATTGTAATATATGAGCTCGTGTAGACGACATGTACTGAATACATTTGCAAAAATGTGTGTTAAAGGGTCACATGGCAGTCTTAATTTGTTTAAAACTTGCTGCGTTCCGTTAGTTTTTTTACACAATTTGCGTGTGCAATCATTAATATTAATTAATAGAATAGTTCAAAGGAAATTGTTTTTACACATTACTAATGTTGATCATAGTCCACCAATAATATAGTTCAATTTTGGTAGAATAACAAACTGTTTTATTTAATTATATGCAAGCAAGTTTAAAGTAAAAGTAATACCTGGTTAGTAATTGAGATGCTGATGTTAATGATTGATAAATACTTCAGGGTTGTCGTGTATCCTTTTAACATGCTGGTACATCAACAACATTTTGAAATATAGTATCTATGTGATGGTCTCCCTTTATTAAAGGCGCACAGAGCAAATTTCCAATCTTGGGTCGGTTTTACACGTTGTCATTATTAAAACAAACCAAATATTTACAAAAGTGTCTCTCAAATCCCCTTGTTAATCGATTTTTTTCTATAAAAGAGTTCTGAGAGAGAAAATAAATAATTGTTCTCTCATTTCATGACATTATTTAGTCATTAAATTAATATTAAGAACAAAATGTGTAAAAATTAACGATTTTAGATTTTTGGCAAAAGTATTGATTAAATAAATTGCTTATAAAATAGTACAGCCTCTGTCAGATTAAACGTTCCTTAGAATGGCATGAATAGATTCTCGCTTACTGAATACATTACGTTTGTTTGTGTGCATCTTTGAGTTTGTAAGCATATCATTGTCAGATCAGTTATATACTTGTACGAATACAAATATAATATGCATTGACTCATTATTTTGTTGCCATTTACTCAAGGTTTGCCATGGGACATGGTGGTCAAGTGGATAGCATGCTCAGCTTTGAATCTAGTGAACACGGATTCGAATCTCACAAGCTTCACTGCATTACTTCGATGTGTCCTGAGGCAACACCCCAAGCGTAGTCCATCGGATGGGGACGTAAACATGGTGCTCCTCTGTATCGAAGTCTCACGTTAAAGAACCATAAGAATCTAATCGATAGTAATCCTATGTATTCCTTCCCTCTATCCCTGTCCCACTCCCCTCCCATCACCTGGATCAGACTCTGCTCGACTTATATTCCATGTATTTAATTTACTTTTGTTTTCAGACTGCAAGTCAACGTGGAAGAAGACTCCATGTACACCACTGACCAGAGTCAATGCTGAAGTTTATGTTCTCTCAGTTGTTTAGTTAATAAAGAATAAATATGAACTAAAATATTGTCTTTATTATTATGTCTTCCACCACAAAGTGGTAGGTGAGCTTGATTGTTTTGGGCCTGTCCGTTCGTCCGTCTATCCATCACTTGTCTGCGCTACTTGTTGGATTTTGACGAAACATTGTACGAAGCATCAGTATAATGCCTAGTTGTGCATATATGTTTTTGAGGTCAGTAGGTCAACGCTCAATGTCATCATGCTAGGAAAATGAATGTCTTGCCCACACCTTTATTACTCTTTCACTAAAGACCAATATGAAACTACATGGGAGGACTGAACGTGAAAAGAGGGCGACCCTTTAGATTTTTAGGTCAAAGGTCAAGGTCTCTGTTAACAAAAACGTTCCTTATCCACTATCAAACACATCTTGGAAATCGCTGAGCCCGATACTTATATTTAATTATCGGTGGTACTTTTTCAATTTATTTTTGTTTTCTTACTCAATTTTCGATTCAGTGGTTCCACTACTCCGGCCGATTAAAGGCTCTGGGTATTGTTTAACCACTTATAGGATATGTTGTCTGCTTTTTAATTTAGTATTTTGACTGTTACTTGTGATATGCAGGCTTCATAACCGCTGCTCCCATCTAAATTCCATTATGTTTATTTCGCTCTTCGGGGCATTTAATTTTATTAGATACTGGGACCATACACCGTACGACATGGGGAAGAAAGATACTCCATGTCCACCGCCATATGCATGCCATCTTCGGGATGGTTAACATTTTGTACTATTGATTTTATTAATATTGAGTTCTGCTCAACCCGGGGATAGAGGGCGTGAGCGGTAGCTAGCATGTTTCACTACCGCTCATGAACAGTCTCAATCAAACCGAGACTGCAATATTTCGTATGTGTCGTTTTCGGCCGTTTCCAAAGGTCCATTATCATACTCTTTTTTTTAACAAGATTGTGCAGTGAGGGGAGACATCTGTTTTTCTGTAACAAAACGCTCTAGTTGATTATTGTTGATGGTGCTTTATGCATATTACAACACGCATGATTACATCGTAATGTATTTCTTCTGCAATGTTGAATCCAGTAAAACCAGTAGTTGAAATTAATAAATTACAAAAAAACACCAACACCTGTTATTTGATGAAATCAGACATTTAACTTCCTGGAAGTTATATTCAACTGTTGAAAGCAAACATTTGTTGTTGTTTTCCCTGAAAAAGTAATTCCCAGAATATAGTCTGAATAAAAATCCAGATTCACCATACTCTAGAAATGTGCTGGGATTTGTTTTCTTCAGGAAAATGTTACTTTTCAACAAATATCATGTGCTGTTTTCAGTGTTAGCGTTTGTTTGTCTTTTTCGTTGTTCTTTTGTGGTCGCTCCCAAACCCGATACTGACCCCTGTGGTTTGGTTTGGTGTGTTTCATCCTTTAAGTGTCACAAAAATTAAAATTAAAATTTAGTCAGAAGGTCCCCCACATGCAGAATGATAGGAGCCAATCAGATCGTAGTATTTGTTACATACCATTTTGTGGTGCATCTAACTTTTAACGGTTGGTTAGATCATTGTCTCCTATTTGTCTACTGACCTGCAGGCTCAGGATTCAAGACCCATAAAAGGCAACATGTTTTAAACATGTATGCTAACATATTTTAAATTATGCGAAACTAGTACAGAATAACATCTGATTGGTTCCTACCATTCTGCATGTGAGTACTCTGCTAGTGCCCGCGTGCAGGTAAAATGGAAAACGGCAAGTAATGGTCGGCCTAGATGTTGAGGATATAATGTTAGAAGCGAATACAGAATTTGAGATTAGAGAGTGTTTGGGCGCAACATATATTTTAGATTGGGACTGAAGAAGATGTGCGATGCACATGTATATTCAGTAGTGTGTGTTTTGTATCAGATAGGCGACCATATAGAAAAACAAAACAAAAAAAATCGATTGAAACATATTTATTGTTAACTGTATATGCCATGCCCTATAATTATGATTATAAACATTTCAACATTTAATAACGATTACAGATCCGCACTATTTGGATTCACGCGTACACTGCTTCACATAATACACTATATCGTGTGTGTTACTTACAGCTATATTGTGTTTGTTACTGACAGTAGCATGTCTGTTACTCGTCAGTCATAAATTTACTTGGCTAAAGGGACAAACGCCAATCCTGCTTTCTTTAAAACTCATGGAGTCTCGTTAGTTTTAAATACACATTTAAAATAATAAGGTTCTGCCCTTGTTTTACTGAGTAAGTAAACTTGGGAAAGACACTTTCCATTAGCCTCGTCCGTCGAATGGGGACGTAAACCGGGCGGTCCCGTGTATCGATCTATCCTCCGAGCACGCTAAAGAACCGTAGGAATCTATTAGATAATAAGAGTAGGGCACGGTTCCCGGAAATCATTTAGTTCATTCAAGACGCAGGGTAATTCCCTCTATTAATAAGTGCAATGCTAAGAGGTGCAGTTGTTGCAATTATTTATCTTCCAAGTCCACCAATAAATCAGCTGTTAATGGTAGATTGTTTAATGCTTCAAATGTTGATTGACGTAGATCTCACGGCATTTATGTTCTGACTTGTAATGCACCGCGTTGCGGTATACAATATGTTGAACGAACAGGTCGATCCTTAAAAGTTCGATTTCGTGAACACAAATATAACGAAAGTAATCCTCAAAAGTTAATAAAATACTTGTACCAACACTTTCGTCAGTCAGGTCATAATTTTAATAACGTAACTGTTCAACCGGTTGAATATATATTTTTTGATAATGATGCTACTAAAAGCTTTAAAATAAAAGCTAGACATATTGCAGAACTTAAGTGGATGAAAAACCTTACAGACACCTTATCCACTCGGCCTTAATTACAATATGTATCAAGAAGGAAATATTTCTGAAGATCCTAATATTGAAATTTTTTCTACATTTTCTATTCCAAAGCGTAAATCTAGGTCTCATGGTCTTAGGCATAATGGTAACATCAAACGTAAATCGCGTGTAATTATTTCTGTCGCTGATTTACATACTATTTTTAAACAGTCTGGAAAGTACTCTATGCTTTCACGGCTTATCTCTTTATCCATTTCTTCACTAAAATTGATCGATGAGGAAGCCGACAACATTTTCATTCGTAGCGATCCCTTGTATAACACTGCTTCCATAGTTCAAAGCTACACACAACATGTTCTCCGATCTAATATTGACAAGGAGTCTGATCACGTCAGGCATTTTCTAAAACTACCATATATTAATAAAGGTATTGATTTCATTGACATGCCTAGTATTTTTCGAGAAACTCATGTTGTTGATACTATCCCAATATATTTCAAAAATTCCGAAAGTCCTGTAATTTGTTAGAAGTATAAAAAGTCTATTAGAAATATTATTTTCAACTACAACAAAATAGTTTCTGAACTTGATATAGTACATAATACTCCTAAGGAATGTGAATGCAACACATCACAATTTTGCTATGCTCCAGCAGGTAATGTCATCACCAGTAATTTTGATATTGTTGATAAACGTATTCGGCATTTGTTTTCGAAAGGTTCTAAATACAGACAACCTTCAACTATTGATTATAATGCCTGTCGTGCCCAGATCGCCCACTCCATTGAAGATTTTAGTATTAAATGGTGTCGTAGAGAAGATGCGGAACCAAACTCGATTTCTACTTGGAAAAAGTCAATTCTTAAAATTAAAGATACACGTATTAACTTTTATATTGCTAAGCCCTCTTTGCTTCCTCCGAGACCTAGGTTTTCCTTTAGTAATTTAAAATCGGGAATTCAGGAATTCCATAATAAATTTGTTTTAGTTCCTGCAGATAAAGCAGCTAATAATGTAATTATTGTTTGACGCCTACATTACGTCAATGTTTTATCTCTGGAACTCGGCAGCACCAATTCGTATACTCCAGTTAATTCTACTGAGGATGATGTTGTTACCGCACATATCACTCGATGCACTACTTTCAAGACTGGTGTAAACGGTAAGCAAAATAAACTGCCTACCATATACTGGATTCCTAAATTACATAAAAATCCGTATAAGGCTCGCTTTATTTCGAATTCTAGTGCCTGACCCACAACAAATATCTCCAAACGTTTAACTTCTTGTCTTACTGCCGTTAAAGATCACGTTAAACTATACTGTGATAAAACTTATAATAACTCTGGGATTAATTTATGTTGGTCTATATAAAATTCTGGAGACGTTCTTGATAAAATGTTCAATAAAAGTCAAGTTTCATCAATAAGCACTTATGACTTTACCACACTTTATACAACCTTACCACACATCACCTTATTAAAGACAAGCTTATTTCTCTTATTCAAAAAACATTCGCTGGAGAAAATATATCATTTTTGGCATGTAATAATATTAAAGCGTTTTTTACTAACGGCAGTTTAGACAATTATACTATGTGGACTTGCTATGAAGTTTGTGAAGCACTCATCTTCCTATTAGATAATATTGTCGTCAGGTATGGAACCACCGTTTATAGACAAATTGTTGGTATCCCTATGGGTACGAACTGTGCATCACTTGTCGCAGATTTGTTTTTATTTTGCTATGAAAGAGATTTCATGTTGAGTCTTTCACCAGATACCCAGGCAGATGTTATTGAAGCCTTTAATGACACCTCTCGGTATCTGGATGACATATTGAACATTGACAACCCTTTCTTTCCAACTATGGTTATTAATATTTATCCTAAAGAACTTCAGCTTAACAAAGTCAATATATCTGATAATAACGCTTCTTTTCTTGATTTATATCTCTCGATTGAAAATGGTGAAATAATTAGCAAAATCTATGACAAGAGAGATCATTTTAATTTTGACATTGTTAATTAACCCCACTTGGATGGGGATGTTCCCCGAGCAACTTCTTATGGGGTGTATGCATCCCAACTTATTCGTATTTCAAGAGCTTGTACTCGGGTTGAGCACTTTAATACTCGTAATCTTTGTATAACTAAAAAGCTACTCAATCAGGGTTACCGTTACCATAAACTTCGTAAAACCCTTTGCAAAATTTTATTATCGTAACCCTGATCTTCTTTCCAAATATAGAAGTAATTTAAGGACTCTTCGGAGACAAGGAATATCACAACCTGACTTCTATGGTGATGTGATTTAGAAACTTCGTAAGATTCTTGGTCATGATCACTTTCATACTATTTTTGTCAAACTTGTTAAAAAGTTTATCAAAAGATGTTATGACCCTATCATTTTGCAACGTACTGCATGCTTGGTGGTGGACCCTTTTACAGTTCGCCACTATGCTTTCCTCTTTAATTTTACAATGACCGGACAGACTGTGGACCCTATGATGGCGTTTGATATTAAGCTATTATCTGTCTTGTCGTGCCCTTAATGGTTTATTATCTTGTTGCTCTGGCTTCTGCCAAGTCATTGAGTACCTTCATTGTGAATTTCTAGGCTATTGTTTTTTATATTATATTTACACGAACATATACTGTTTTTACTCTGCCTATTGATGCTGCCTTGTTGGTCAGAGATTAAATCATGATGGGGATTTCTTTATTTACACTGTCCTGTTTTAATGGGATGACAGTAGGGTAAGTGTGACGTTTGGTGCACCCTAGACCCGGTTTAACCCCCTACTACCCCCCCCCCCCCCCCCCCACCACCACACACACACACACTGGCCTATTTTGCCACTGACCGTTCCAAGGCGGTAGCCCTCTTGTCAACCCTTTTGTGTTTGTAATGTCGTTTGTAATTATTATTACTTTTGCCTTCTTGTTTGTTTATTTGCGTGTTTGTTTCTGTGTTTTGTGGTTGACTGACCTCCTTGAATGCTACTTTCCCTGTCCGATCTTTTTATATTTCTTTCTTACTGATACAGACCCAGTTGCGTTCAGGTATCCCAAATAAATGCAGAACGAATGCTAAACGAACGGAAAATGAACGCAGAATGAACGTTGCACGATCTATATTTTAAAAATGCATTTCGTTCGTTGCGTTCGTTTCGTTCGTTTTCAGCGTTCAGCGTTTTAAAAAACGAACGATGAATGCATTTTTTAAAACGCTAAACGCTGAAAACGAACGGAACACACGAACGAAACGAACGCAACGAAACGAACGAAACGATAGCAAATGCATTTCGCTATTTCGGATAACTTTCAATATTATCCATTTAAGTACATAATTGAAGTCTCGATTTAAATGAAGTGCGTTTTGCAGTATTTTAATATAAAGAAATACAATGAGTAAATGGTGTTTTTAAAGCACGATTACAAACTTTCAATTTTACTGATTTAAAATTGGAAATGTATTTATTGTGCAGCACAAACTTTATATTATTTCATTATAAAACTGAAATGATGTTGTTAAAATCAGAGGCATATTTTTATATAGTGTCAAGTGTGTTACATTTTTAATGAAAATAACATAAACCCAGAAGAATAGTCATCAATGTGCACCACCAAATAATGTCAACCAAAGGATATATTCTTCAATATGATCACAAACATTAGTCGCCGACTCGTGGTAAGAATCGCATGACTGGATATCATGCGTAGTTTAATCGTCAGAAATGTTGCGATTGGTAAACGCTGAACGAACGAGCGTTTAAATGAACGCATAGTTTCATTTATAAACGCTGACTGCATTCATCAAAAGGAAATGTTAACGGAACGCAAACGGAGCGCAAAAGTAACGCAAACGAAACGCAAACGGAATAAAATTTGGGGTACTTGAACTTGAACTGTATCATAGTATGATGTGAACACATTAAAACACAATCTTAAGTGTTTTTTTCACACATTTAACGATATGTAATAATAGTAATAAATGATATACTTTATTATGTTATTCATTTTTCACGAACAAAGCAAATAACTTGCTGCGCTCCTTGCACTACCTAATATAACAAATCCCACGAAAACAACGAAATATGTGAGAGACATTATGTGCGGACAACCATCCAGTTCTGTCTGCGCTCTGATAATAAACTATTTCAGATATGTCTAGAATTGGTTATCGGGAATATGTCAGATAATCGTATTGTGTGGCATTTGCTGCATTCCTACCTACAGAATGCAGTTTTAAACTCCGTATCCTAAGGTTGCTTAAGAATTAGACAAATATTAATTCAGCTCCATGTTAAAAGGAAATTTCACCAAACATGGTAAAACAATCAATTAAATTGTATTTTCTGGTATAATCAGTATTTTTATTTACCAGTTCAATACCAGGAGAGTACGTGCACATATAAGCCAACACCACCTAGTGTGTTCGATCAATTAAGCATGTATGCTTAGTGCATATATTACATAAAGGTGTGTAAATACAGTATCCATATTTCAAACAAGCCTAACTTCAGACATCAATTGGGGTGATTGTCCATGTTGGATAAACGAACGCGATTCATTGAAATGGCATACCAGACCTAATCAAGTATGTCTTTGTGTCTTATTATTTATTTAAGTGTTATCTTAAGAAACGTATCGAGCTTTTCGTTTCATTCATTTTGTTTTAAGTTCCACGTATGCCATATCAACAGCAGGCGTAATTTTCGATTTTACACTCGCCGCGCAAATAAGACCAAAGAAGAAAAGAGAAAAACAGAATTTCAAACGTATTTCTTTTTTGAAGAAACTTTAGTCACCTAACAAGTATGAAAAGCAAATTTGGTTGTCAGAAATGAAATTGAAATTGCAGACGGTCAGAACCGAATCGACTGGCTACCCTACTCCACCCCTTCTCCAATACGTGTATAGAATAATACAAATGCAAATGTAGTTATTTTACCTACGACTTTCCTGTATTGTCTCAAATGAACTTCAAACATTGTCATTGTTTGATTATATTGTTGTTTTTTTAGATGGTTTTGAAGATGATTAAGTTGTTAAAGAGCATTCCAAGACATTTTAATAATGCAGAAAACATTTTTATCTATTGTTTATCTACTTATATTCTCCGCGCCATCGAGAGTATTTGTATAAGCTAAGCAGCGTGCTGTGTAATTGATTTAAATTAAATCAAGTTTATGCTTACAATAATTTTATAAATTTCTTGTAATATAAGACACGATTGAATTTATAATTAAGTAAAACGCACTATTTCAATAGCTTGGCCAACGATCCTTAAAATAAACTGTAATGGACACATTTATATAATTACAGTAAGGTTTCACGCATATGAGTATACTTATCATTACAATGCCTTTACCGTTTCTTAACATATATGCTGGCCTATTACCAGTGCTATATGGAATGATATAGCCATACTTTCATAGCTAAATCTTAAGAATATACACTTCCAATAGGGCGAATGGGAATTTTACAACATGTTTCACTGAGTCAAAGCCATTGGGTGAAATGAAATGAACTAAGCAGGTTAGTCTATTTACACCTTGCTGGCAATTAAAATGTATAGCGTCCAAGTGAAACTATCGATAAACGAAACAAACTTGTGACCAAAATGATTCTCCCTAATTATTTCCCTTTGAAGTATTCACTATTGCCAAGAAGTTTTATTTCCATTAGATACATTTGTGTTAGGTAGGGAACTTATGTTTATAAACAATGTCATTGATGTTTTTTATAAAACCTCTCGGTATCTGGATGATATTTGAAACATTGACAACCGGATTTTTCTTCTACGTTTAATACCATCTCAATGGCGATTGTGAAAAAAGAAGGGTACACGAACATTGTGTTAATTAGATACTTTTCTCTATTACAGTTTGTATTGTATTCCGCCTTGTTTAGGCAATAAACATGTAAATGTTATGCCAAAAATAAAATATTGAATTAAATTGAACTAAAAAACTTCAACTCGCTTCTTTTCTCGAAAATGAAAAATAATAAGAACACTATATAACAAGAGATATGATTTCAAATTATCCCCAAGCTTTTGGTTTTTATATTCATATATAGGTACTCGTCTTTATGTCTTACGTATATGGCCTATTGCTGCAGCCTAGTTTGTTAAAGGAAATATCCTGGCAGAGATTTATTTATTAACACTGTCCCGTTTAAATATGTTGAAAATAGGGTAATTGTGAGGTTTGATGAACCCTATAACCTGGTTTAAACCCCTAGCGGAATATATGCCACTGACCGTTCCGTTTGTTTCTATTTGCTGTGCGACGTATGATACGTGTTAGTTATGGGCACAGGACATAATAATAGTGATCCAAGTTGTTATTATATACGCAGTTGCAAAACAAAGTGGACACTGAGGTTTGTTTAGATATAATTGTATAAAGTTTTTTTTAAATTAAATTGACAAATTCCAAAATGAATATACCATCATTCCATTGCCAATATCATGTTGTCATTTGTTTTTCAATAGGTCGAATCATTAAGAGGCTGTCGCTTGATAAAGAGGATAGGAAATTTTCAAAGTGTCCAGTTTATTTTGCAACTGAATATATAATATATATCTAAATATATTTTAGCAAAGTGGCGATTTGTATTATATATAATACATACTACATATAAAATATTTAAAAAAACGTGATATTTATACATATTTGTGTATATAATAACTTTAAACATTTCTTTTCAACAAATAGTGGTGTAAGATATGCTTCTGTAGTATGTGTCAGTTGGGTCTATTATGATTAATAGAGGTCTGTACATTCGAACCCTCCATTAAGCGAGGTGGTGTAATGGTTAGCATCGCGGCTTAGTAACGCAGGGATCGCGCATTCAATCCCAGCAAGGACAGAATTGTGGTTAATTATCGAAATATTTAAAAAGTATATCCTACTTATCAGTCCTTCTGATGACACTTTAAACCGATGGCAAAATTACCTAGTGCAATACAGCAGGGATAAATAAACGCTTATACGCAAACGAATCCTCCATTCAAACTGTTTTTACTGATATATATTAAAGTAACACGTACAATTAAATTTAGTGACACATATTCATTAGTCAGTGCTGACTTGAACTCACTTCTCCCTCACCGCAGTAGGTACGAACCCTCATGGGAACTGGACCCTTTATTTGAGGAAGCTATCTAGCTGGCTTGCGGAATGTCGGTGGTTCTATACAGGTTGAAACTGAGGGGCACCTGGGGGTTCCTCCAACAGAGGCTGGAAATGTCGTCATGTGACCTTAGCTGTTAGTGCGACTATACAGTCCAATTCAATTCATTGGTTAGTGCCACATTATTAAGTGTCATACACTAATTTTTCGCTAACCTGTGTCTGTCGTCCTTTGTAAACTTTTGCTTTAGACGAATTCTCCTTGAAACCGTTTTGTCAATTTTGGCCTAAAGAAGGATAAAAATATCGGACAGGGAAAGCAGCATTCAAGGACGACAGTCAACCACAAAACACAAAAACAAACACGCAAACAGACAAACGAAAAGGCAGAAGTAATAAAAAATGCAAACGACATCACAAACACAAAAGGGTTGACAATAGGGCTACCGCCTTGGAACGGTCAATGTTAACTTCATGTCATGGCTTTTCAAATTCACGTTAGTGTTTGCGCTTAAGACCCAAGCTGGCCACTGTCAATTTAGCAAAGTCTTAAAAAAGAATCTCAGGAACCGCATCATGAATTTTGATAAAATCTTTGAAATATTTGATTGATAGGTACTAAACTATTAAATTTGTGTTTTTGGTCATCTTCGAAGTTTCAAGATGGCCGCTTCTGTGACGCGAAGTTTGTGTCGTATACAGTTATATAGGGGAAATGTTAACAAAGTCTTCTTTTCAGGTACCAAAAAATATATTATATAATTGATTGCTATCCGATTTTTGGTATTATTTCAAGTTCCATGTAGCCGCCACGGAGACGCGAAGTTTGTATTTTATTGATTAATATTGGAAAATGTAAACGTATTCTTAAATATACTATACGTTTTATATAAGGCTAGTGGGCGTAAATCAAATGGGAGGGGTTTTACGTTAAGGTTTACTTACAAATTCAAGCTTGTGAAAAAAGACCGTAAACCCGTTTATAAGGAGAAATATTCATTGAAAACAATTCGCTTATACCGGATTCGAACTCGAGACCTCCGGATTGACAAGCCGTAGACACAACCATTAGATAACCACAAGACCACTGAGCCAATGAAATACTACTTTTCACGTTAGATATGTATTCCTTTAATAATGGAATTTGGGTTATTTCTCAATGTTTTTTCAACAAAACGTACGCATAATAGTTTCACGTATACTATTCTACTGTTGAAATTTGTAATCTATATTTTATGGTGCGCTTTTCCGAAGGTGTTTGGTGCACGCATTTACTTAGGACCGCATTGAATCACAAACAGTGAACAAAGTATAATGTCTACAATGCTGACAGTATATCGATACAAAACAAACGATATTGATCAACTGACTATATAGCCCAGTGTTTAAGCCAATGAATTGTCAATCAGAAGGTCATGTGTTCGAATCTCGCATAAACTACACTTTTTTGCAGTGAATGGGTATGTATTTTTTTATGCTAATTTGTCGATCGCAGGTAAAGAAATGAAAAACAAATGTTTGCTATAAAACTGCCTTATATACAGGTTTCCAGCCGTGTTTCACGAGCTTAAATTAGGTAGTATAAAAAGCGTTAAACCGCTCCCAGTTGCATTAGGTACACGCCCGCTAGCCTTATATATAACGAATATCGAAAATTAAACAAATGCTCTTCTCAAGAACCACACCATGGATTTTGAAAAATCTTTCTATTGATTTCTAGAAGAAGAATAAGATTTGTTTGTTTTTTGTTTGTTTTATCTTCGTCCACATTTCAAGATGTCTGTCACGGTGACACGAAGTTTTGCAGCCCACCCTTCGAAACATGTGAGTTAACTAGGAATATTCCCATTTGGTTATCTTGTTACCTCTACTGGCTCTACAAGCTCTATTGGCCGAAGGCCATGTGAGATTATGGGATGTCTGTCGTACGTTCGTAGTCCGTCGTTAACGGTTGTCTCGTTAACCCAATAGGGGCACACTTAGTTAGTGCCACACATTCATTAAATACTATCCGTTGAAAATACGATACGTCAGTTGCAGTAATTGACTTATAAACGCAGCGTTATAAATAGTCACATGTGCGTTATAAGCTAATCGAGGTAAATGTATTTATTACATTTCAATTGGCTGCAATTATTAGATTAATCTGAACATTCGAAAAATGAAAAAACAATCTACTTGCATCTTTGACAGCACGTAATATACAAAGAGGCAATTTGTTGTTTATATTTATTTCATCAATCGTTATATATGTAAAATATTATATATTATTAAAAAATATAAATAAAACTGGAAAAATGTCAAGGGATCGAAAGTAATGAGAATTATTGCAAAGTGTGCATTTGAACATGCAAAATTCCCGAAGCTTATATATAGGCACATATTTACATGATTTAAAAATAACAAAATGCATTGTTAATGTGGCATTTAACATATTTAAATTATAATGTTAACACTTTTTTGATTCATAGTTATTTTCTACTATAATAAAACACTTCACTTTACATACCCCTATATACATATACAGATGTAACTTTATGCCGGAAATGTCGTATCATAATGATGAACTGACAATAATGGGGTAGAACAATAACACAAAAATTAATAAATAAAAGAATAAACGTCGGATCTATATTTTAGGGACCTTTAAGTTCTGATAGACGCTTTAAAAGAAAAATAAGTGTTCGAATTGTCAAAGTAAACACATCGAACTTGATTATATTTCTTATATCATTCAATTAGGTAGATTCAAATATCCGATTCAGACTAGCTAATTCAGACAAACCCCTATTAAGTGGTTCGTTGATGTTTGTTCGATGACATTTTTTAGTATTAGATATTGTAAATAGTATGAAAGTATATTAACGAAGTTTTCTGTTCAAAACGGCTTCCTTTATTTAGAAACAACTTATTTAGACTTAGATTTTTCTTATCAACTGACATACTGACATGCGTTTGAAAAACAATATTACCATGATACATAGACTTACAATCCAGGTCATTTTATCTGAAACACTGGCAAATAAGTATAATCAAAACAAAATATGCTGACATGTTACTGAACAAGAACATGCATTCAAACTCACAAAAACTGCAAATAAATAATGCTGATAAAACAAACAATTTGTGACAAGCTGCAGGAGATAAACTAATATAAATTCGCTTGACAAACTTGAGCTTATACGTCCATAAACGTGTTATATAATTCGCTTTGTGCTTGTGTGTTTCTTTGAATTAGAACCTAGAAAATAACCGAATTTATTATTATTATTTGTGAGGTTATCACTCGTGAAATAGTCATAGCTGCATATCATTCGATGAAATAAAAGTCATTTTCATAAACCAATTTCTTTGTATTTATGTGCGTGCGTATTCGTATGGCTCCGCCTTTTAACCAATAAGACGTCCTACAGGTATAGGTCAGTTACTGAGTTTTGTGTATTTAATCAGTCCAAGTTTATTTATATTACTTTATCTCTGTATATATGTTGCATACACTATTTTGCTCTTATTATGAACTGAGCAGTGAATCAAATACTTGTACTTGTCACAATTGTTTAATTGAGATATTACTACACATGGAAGACATCAACCGACACTAATTTAATAAGAATCTGACAACTCTACACTATTTTGAAACTGAAACACATTTCATGTCTGGTCAGGACTGTTTAACTATTTCAGATGATTGCATATATCAATCAGACTTCTATGTTACAAATAAAACTCAGTCTCATTCTGTTTAAATATGTTTCATTAAAATAAATACAGGCATATAAAGATAAACGTTACATGTAGCACATTCAGTTCCATTTGTGTTGTCATATATGCAACATCAAGGAGGGCGAAAAACAGTTTCGAGGTTAACGAGATATTAATATCACGAAAATTAACCCCTGATATTGAAAACATTGCACTGAAGTTGTTCTATTTACAACACAGTTAGCTCCCTTACATATGACCAGTCATGTGATAGCATGACCTGTATATGTTGTTGTATGAAAAGATAAGGCCTGTGAATGGGTGTATAACGACAAAACAAAGACCGACGACTATACATTGTTATGGGTGTTTAAGAGGAATAAGTATTTCGGTCTAAACTCTGGAGAGAAATACCAAAATACTGCAGTACCTTACACCACTAACAATGCACAAACTAGACAATGCTCCAGTTTTTAGACTATTTTACATGCGAAAAACTGTATTTCACACACGAAAATATTTTATCCTGGAGAGGGCACATTTTAAATTGAAAAATGGCTCTTTTAATATAATTATACAACAAAATCGAAACATGTATGACACTTTAAGAACAAGTGAACATAAGAAGAACGAAGAGCCATAAGATGAAACAAACTAATGTTTCTGTTATTTGTTGTGTATGCCTTAATAAATATTTGCCTTTATTGTATATAGAGTGATAATAATTTAATAACTTTTCTGTTAATTTCTTATCTCATTTATGCTTAATAATCAGTTTAACGATTTACTGACAACTGTTTTAATTCTAAAAAAGTGTTGTACACATAATTGGTAAGCTGGAATAAAATATTTGGAAATAGAACGAGATAAAGTCACGAGTGACGATATTTTATAATACGAGTATTGTCACGTTTGAATTAAACATGTTTATTTCGCGAAAATAACAGTGACTCACGTTCATTTGTTCATTATTAATATAATAATAAATATACTTATATATATATATACATATACATATTTTAAGAATATAAACACATATTGGCATCTTCATCAAAACACGCCGTTTAAACTAACTACCGGTTTATCCGTTCATGCAATTGCACTATAACTATCTATACTGCATATAAATGCATTGTGGCAAGGCACTGAGGAGGTTAATACTGTGGAGGGATAACACTGGCACATCCTTGGCAACCGATTCCATATCTTTGGCAGATCCACTCTTCCACGTCCAATGTTTTGATGAAACAAGTAATCAAAAGGTGACGTCATAATCTGAAATGTAAAACAATATTCTTTGTAAAAAAGCAACAACAATAAATTATGACAAAAACCTGTAAACAGTGAATCGTTTCAGTGAATGTGTATGACAACACGGATGTAAGTGTAGTCCACATTTTTACAATAAGGGCATGGTTTCTGATAAGGGCATGTTTAGGCCAAATACTTAAAAAATGTGTAACATATAAATGTTTATAACAGTAATACATATATATGTAAAATTAAACATTTATAACAATAGACACATTAGAGATTACGCATCAGGCAATTACAATGATTCATGAAGGAAACATATAAATACAAATCTGACGTCAGCATGAGCCCCTTTTTTCAATCAATAGAATGAATGAAATGAAACAGCATCCATAATTGTCTTAACCTTAACGAGAATGTTTGATTTACCTCGCATCTGTGTTGGAGTTATATGTCCACTGCCAATGAAGTCCGTTCCTTCACCATCCGAATACCCGTCTAGAAAGTCGAACGCATCTTGCGCTTCTTTACCTGTAAAACCATTACCTTAGCATTAGGAAAGTAAGTATCACATGACTAATTAATGTGTACGTAATTGTGTTAAAGAATTCAGAAAAAAACATCCTACGAGACAGTGTCAAAGGTGTTGACTTCTGGCGCTCATTTCTAAGCTTTTATAAAAAAAGTACTCATTACGTGGTCCGAGTATTAACTTTCATACCCCAATCAACCTCTTCTACAACAAGCAAAAACAGGGTTGGCTGGGGTATGAAATACAACTTTAATTTCGGCTTAAAAGTTTACATATTGTAAAATTAAAACATTTAGTAGGTAATTTTAAACATTTTATCACATTTTTTCAGCAAAAAATGTGTTAAAACGAGTTTTATTGTCGAAATATCCACTATAAAATCCTCCTAATATAAGCTTTCCCATCATTTAATGGAATTAAGGCGGGACCACGTAATGGATTTTAAGCTCATACCTTTTAAGCTGTAGACAAACATGAACAGCATAAAACACATTCATAATTGTATAAACTATTAGTAGTCTCCCTTTCATCCGTCTTGGCAGATTACTATTACTTAAGATACTAAAAAAACAACATTGTAACAGGAGAGGTTGGGGCTACGATGGGAGGTGGTAGGGGGAGGGGTGTGGTAATTTATAATTAGTTCATGAATACATGTAAAAACAAAACAACGTAACATTTCACTCATATAGAAAAGAAGACAAAACATGCTAATAGCATTTACTTAGTCATGTTGGATAAAAATAAAACTGGCCTGTGAAAGCCAATGTGTGTGTTTATTTAATGAGGAACTGAATACGGGCGGTTCTGCTGGGGCTTTTTCTGAGACTTCAGGCCCTTGGCACTGTCACAATTCACACATAGCACAATGCCAATTCTATTTTACATGTAAAAATGTGTTCTGATAATTGCTTTATTTTACCCCGCAATATGATATGCATTATTCTTATTTTTACCGTCTGGGTTGGTCCCTGTTGAATCTCTTCTTGACCGTCTTCCCTTGCCACTTGTTGGTCGACTTGCTCGCGAATGTTTACCAGTAGATGTCGCGACAGGCCCTTCGTCCATTATAACTGCAGGGACATGCGTATTTTCCTGCAATTTTTCAAGTTTCTTTGCAACTTCTGCGTGAAAGGATTCCTTAGAAGAATGCAGATTATTAGTATCAGTATGTATACTTTGTCTGTTGACATATGTAGCTTTTGGCGTATCAGCTAAAGCTGCCATTTTAGCCACAATTGAACTTTCATACTTAGATGGCTTTCCTTCATAATTGTAAGGCCTAATGTTCAAATCATCATCCGGATTATTGTGTTCGTCATGAACGTAACCGTGATTATCTCGGCTATGATCACTTGTTATTTCCTGTCGGCTACTAATATGTACAGCGTGGATATTTTCATGATTTCGTTCACGTTCTCTTACGCGTTCTCTTTCGCGTTCTCTTTCAATTGCTCTAAGTTTAGCACTGTCCGTAGCAGATTGTGGTATTTCGTTATCTGTAAATTGCATAGACGTAGCTTGCAACTCCTGCCTTTGAGGTTTTGGTTTGGGAGGTGGCGGAGCAGGCTTTCTGGCTCTATGAATGTCAGCTGTTGTTGTTCTTTCTCTACTGTCACTACTGCCCTTCCTTTCCTGTGTTTCTCTGCTTAATACACGGTCATGACTATGACTTCTTTCTTTATGTCTGTCGTGTCTGTCGTGATTGTCTTTATCGGTAGCACGCGATTTAGATTGGGATTTCTCTTCGCGGTCGAATGGCGCTTCACCGCGTTGTTTTCTATTTTTAGGTCTACGAGTTGAGTGAAGTGTGACGTCACTCTGAGAACGTTTAATTCGTTTTCCAGTTCTTCGAACCTCCCTCTCTCTGTACCGATCGAGGTAGTATTCGTTTGATTCTGGATATTCCATTAATACTGCATGAGAATTGTTTATGTCTGAAAGAAAAAAAAGTGCGTTAGTATCATGATAACATTGTGTTCCATTACTTTAGTCTACTAAACGCTTTCTGTAATCTGAAACAGATAATTACTCTTATGCTAATGTGTCCTGCCGTCACATGTTTTCGGCGTTCTTATGTTTTAGGCTGTCTCGGTTTATTGTATTATTTCGGACTGCGCATGACTTCAGAGTTCACCATGTTAAGATTTGTTGACAAACACAATAAAATGTCATCAGTAATGTTTTTGTGAAAAAAATGAGAAGTTCGTTGCAAGAAAAAAGAAAACTCCGCAACCGTTTCCCCTTTTCACACCAATTCCAAGAGTATGATAATGGACCTTTGGAAACGGCCGAGCACGACACATACGAAATATAGCAGTCTCGGTTTGATTGAGACTGTTCATGAGCGGTAGTGAAATATGCTAGCTACTGCTCACGCCCTCTAGCCCCGGGTTGGCTAGCCCGGGTTGAGCAGAACTCCAAAACTACCCTTTTAAAAACTTACATTACAAAACTAAAACATCACTGATTCAAAAATACAATGTTCGTCTGCACTGACAGAATTATTGTTAATACAAAAATATGGTGACCAAAATTAACAAAATCTCGAGAGGGGTTTTCTCATGCAAACTATTTTAGATGGAAAGCAAAATGTTTAATTTGTGATGTCAGACAACAATTAAGCTTATGTAGTTCTAGCACGTTAAGGCATATTGAGATAAACCTTCTTGAGGATCACGGAGCAATAACACTAATACTAAAAACTGAAAATCACCGAAACACATACCAATATTTTATTAAGTTTATCAACAAGGTTTTAGTCCAATCAAGGCAGATTAAGTTTTATATAAATCGCTGGCTTAAATTTCAAATGAAAATATGAATTATTAAATAATATATAATTCTTTGAAAAGTGACCGATTATAAAAGTTGAGTAGTGTACACAACATAACCTTCGGCAGTTTTTATCGGTATCGAAAATTGATTCTTGATTTCATACTTAAAAGTGTCATTTTCATGTTTCACGAGCATATTTGTGTTTGACTTATATTGCCTATTGATGTTGCCTTGTTGGTTAGAGATTAGATTATGGCGGGGATTTCTTTATTTATACTGTCCTGTTTTAATGGGATGACAGTAGGGTAAGTGTGAGGTTTGGTGCACCCTAGAAACGGTTTAAACCCCCTGTGGCCTACTTTGCCACTGACCGTTCCAAGGCGGTAGCCCTATTGTCAACCCTTTTGTGTTTGTAATGTCGTTTGCATTTAATATTACTTTTGACTTCTTGTGTGTCTGTTTGCTTGTTTGTTTTTGGTGTTTTGTGGTTGACTGTCCTCCTTGAATGCTACTTTCCCTGTCCGATCTTTTTATATTTCTTTGTATATTTATGTCAGATAACACATTAAATAATCTTACCTATACTGGACTGAAATGGTTACTAGTATGTGTTTCACTCAGCATTATTTACAACCCAACACTATCATGGTACATATGTTTTATACTCCTACTATCGTGTTAACCCGGGGCTAGAGGGCGTGAGCGGTAGCTAGCATATTTCAATACCGTTCATGAACAGTCTCAATCAAACCGAGACTGCAATATTGTGTATGTGTCGTGTTCGGCCATATCCAAAGGTCCATTATCATACTGTTTTATACTAACCCTTAACCCGCTACATATGCATAATGGTCTGTTCTTTCTTTGAATTAAGACCATTCAATTTATGTGACAAAGTGGTGTTTTGTGGAAAATGAATAATCAGCAGCCGGACATTGTAAACCTTGATTATCCGGCCGGTCTGGGTAAAGGCTTTCATAGTCGTGCTTATCGGGTTAAGGGCTAATTATACCTTTGTCATTTCGTGTTTATTTGTTTGCTTGAATGGTGTTTGACGTCATTTTAAGCACATATTAGGTCATAAATGAAGGTTGATTTTTCTCTTTTTAAATTATTAGAAATGTTCGTTCTTTTAACGTTCTTATAGTTATATTTTAAAGTATAAACTACTGTATGGTATTAATATAACATATAATTTAAAGTCTGTGTTTGTTATTATATACATGTTAATCATATAAAAAATAATACAATCACAACTGTGAACCGTTGGAATGCACATTTTTATTAAGAGCATTATATACCTAAGGAGGGTTTTTATTAAGAGCATTATATAACTAAGGAGGGTTTTATAAGTTGGTCAGTCGAAGTCCAATCTAAATATTGAAATTACTTGTCCCGCAATATTTGTATAAGGTTCGGCTTATTGTGATGACCCCAACGTGTCTAGGTTAACCGACCTATATTGCTTATGACTCACATTCTACTTACTAGCTTCCACATCATTTTGCAATTAATTGTCATTAAAACTCATAAAAAGTTACGAATTTGTCAACGGGTGTATTATCAAGCCCTTATCACCCTACAATTAAGGTATCTTAATGTGCTTCACTCGGTTAATACATTATGTATGGCCACTTAATCGTAAATTAGTAGTAAAAACATGCCATGGTCTCCTTGCATTGTCTCTATATACTTATATTAATTAAGGTGGAAGTGCTAAACGTACTCATTAATAAATAGTTGTTTGTATAATAAAGTGACCACTCAGGCTATAAGAGACTCTTTTGTGTCTGAAATAAACTATAACCGGATTTTATATAGTAAGGTAGATTTTTAAAGTCATCAAGAACATAATCACAAGTGCAGTGACTTTTATTTGCACCGCTTGCAGGGATAACATTAGGTCAATAGCCTGTTTAATCATAAAACGTGAGAAAAACGAAGTCATTGACTAGCTATAAATACATGTACACTTCTCAAAACTGCTAACTACACCGCTACGTTTTGGGTTATATATATCGATGGGGTTGAATGTTTTTCAATAAAATAAAAAGGAAATACCAATTCAATCATTTTTACATCATTTCATTTTATTTTTTTCATGGGCAATGCTAGAACTAAACCACAATAAGCAATTACAAACGACCCATGTAAACACTAAAGTCACACTTTTCATTTCTTGTTCATAAAAGTGTGACTTTAGTGTTTACATGGGTGGTTTGTAATTGCTTATTGTGGTTTAGTTCTAGCATTGCCCATGAAAAAAATAAAATGAAATGATGTAAAAATGATTGAATTGGTATTTCCTTTTTATTTTATTGAAAAACATTCAACCCATCGATATATATAACCCAAAACGTGAGCGGTGTAGTTAGCAGTTTTGAGAAGTGTATATAGATTTGATATCAAATTTAATAGTCAGACATCTTCGAAACAACTAGTTGTTTAAATAAAACAAACGACTGTTGTTAATTTTGGTAAAACCTTTTCTCATTAGTGAAAAAAGATGTCAAACAATGAACGACTTTAAAAAAGAGTATGATAATGGACCTTTGGAAACGGCCGAGCACGACACATACGAAATATTGCAGTCTCGGTTTGATTGAGACTGTTTAAAAAGCAACAGGGAAATAAACTAAAATAACTGACATATTTCAATAGAAATTAAATTTTAATTTTATCTATTCTATTTAACAATATCTACAGTTGATTTGCTGAAAATTTCATTCAAATTGATCAACAATAAACTTGTTCAATTCAGAGCATAACAGTATTACCCCCTGATTTAAATTATATAATTACACATGTAAAGTGTATTAGTGAACTATAACCATTACCGAATAGACTCTGAACTTGATCACTTATGAAATTTCATTCTTTGAAAATGGCGAAGCTGCACAGTGGTTCAAAAGCTAAAAGTACATATAAAATTCAAACAGGAGATGTAGCATTGCAGGACCCCAGTCAACCAAAAACACCCACGAAAAGAAACAGCAATTAAAAGGATAAGTAAAAGGCAAGTTATATGGCGTAACAAACATAAAATGGTTGACAATAGGGCTAGCGCCTTGGAGTGGTCAGTGCCAAAAAGGCCGCTGGGGTTTAAACCAGGTGCTAGGGTGCACCAAAGATCACTCTTACCATACTGTCATAAAAACAAGAAAAAATATACAATGTAAATAAAACAATCCCTGCCTTGTTAATCATCTGACAAACCAGGCAGAATTAAAGGGCCATATAACACAACGATGATCATGTATATATGAATATGAAAACCAAAAGCATACAAAGCCACACAGCAAGTACTCAATGGCTTATCAGAAGCCAGAGCAACAATAGAAAAAGTCTCACCTCTATATGGGTCATAACTGTATGGATAAGAGTACAAATCCACGAAACTGCCACTCCTGGCTAGGGGATATCCTGGTTCATATCCAGTTGGTGCCACTTGTTGACTATGGTATATACGTCCCATATTGGCACTGGTAGCCCCTTGATATACCATGTGACCATGATTGGGGGCGGCTGAAATGCACAAAAACAAGGCAAGACGTTTTAGATATGATGATTTTGATGCTTTCTGGTATGAAAGTGAATTGAATTGAATTGGATTTTATAGTCGCACCAACAGCTAAGGTCATATGGCGACTTTCCAGCTTCCACTGGTGGAGGAAGACCCCAGGTGCCCCTCCGGGCAATTTTCGTGCACGGGCGGGCACCTGGGTAGAACCACCGACGTTCCGCAAGCCAGCTGGATAGCTTCCTCACATAAAGATTCCTATGTCCCTGAGGGATCGAACCTACAGCGGTGAGGGGCAAGTGATTGCAAGTCAGAGACTCTAACCACTCGGCCACGGACGCCCCCGGTATAAAATATGGACAACTACTAAACGAATGACTGAAATAATTAGTCATGTAAGTAAGACATAACTCAAAAGTCATCTCTCAATGAATATATACACTGAGGTCCTACTACTTGTATTTCCATTCAAACAGTCTGAAATGATCTAAACAGTTACTTGTAACAGAGACGTAATAAACCAGAGATTTGAAACGTATGCTTTCAGATAGAAAATTCTAAAAACTGCACGTATGCACTTTCATTGGTAATTCTATGGAAACTGTCATTTCTTAAAGCAACAGTCTGTAAATAGTCTCAACTTGAGAACAGTTATGTTTATAATGTACTGGTATTTTCAGAATAATCCTATGCTTGCTAAAAATGTCAACAAATGTTATTTAAAAAGTCCGACTATGACCTATTTTTTGCTACTTCCTCTTGTTGTAGATTTTCTGAAATCTGAATCTGTACAGAATTCATCATTGTTCATAGCAGGAGTCTGCGAATGGTCTCAAATAAAATATAATTATATCCTGTGTGTAGTGATATCATTATATTCTTTCTACCTTAAATATAAGAAGAAAAGCTGGAAAAAAAACAACAGGTTTGGCAGTTTTGCTTTTGTCACGCGAGATTATGGCAGATTTGAGTAAGTGTCCAATCACTACTTCTTAAATCACTGCTTGTAATTATCTAGAATTATGCTTTAATGGAACCCAGGATAGTATAGACTTTTTAACAACTTACTGACATTAAAGTAACCAAACATCCAAATTTCACTACAAAGATTCGATATCATATTTAACCTATGTGTTGTGATTATAATATAATGCAGATTTGTACATTAAAAAACCCATAACAATACACTATCAACATGCTTATATATGAATATGCGTTAAATGAAGTTCTGGTTGATAACTCATAATGCAATTCCAAATGATAGTAAGGAAGGCAATACCAAATGAAGATATTCTGTTATGTTCACGAACAAACTGAAGTCCCATTACAAGCTTAAGTTCAGAATTCAAATATTATTTTAGCTATAACCTTTTAAGTTAATGTTTTTCATAGGGAAACTTTCAGAACAGCTGTAAATTTCTATTTGTGTAAAGTTTCAGGGAATTCCAAATCCATTAAATATGATTCAAACAATTTTAGTTTCCAGCTTGAGCATGCAATACGTTTGTTTGTGAACTTGGTGCCAGATCGTCAGTCGGTATACAAATAGTAGAACAATGGGAGATATCCTGTACATTACTCCTTTCTAGCCCTTATCATCACTCTCTCCTATAAACAATCCTGGCTTGAATTCACCAACCATTCTTCAGACTATTCTTTTGAGCTCAAGTACAAATAATGTATTCACAAATATTCCCATGACCTTCATAGAAAAACAATCATACAAACTTGCTACTTATTAGAATTTATCATATTTATACATAGCAGCTTGTTATGAACGTTTGTCCTCCTTTAAACTTATAGAAATATGTGTGATTGAAATTTGCATACTTGGGCTTAAGTCTTAGAATATTGTCAAGAATGGCTGGTGAATTCAAGGCACAGGTCCTGATATTTGATCTCCTTTGTTTATCATCGTATTTCAAGTAGATGATGTGAATTTTCAATAGTATTCCTTGCATAGGTAAGTACCATTTAAAACAGTATGAAATTCGAAAAATCACTTGAAAGGTATTTTTCAACAAACGTTAAGTTTGCAATGGTTATAATTCCGTATTAAAATGCATGCTCATATAGCGAAGCAATACAAACAGAGGTAAACAAAACGGCTGGACCTGGTTGTTTGAGGGGAGTTATCAGGGGACACAAACCACTGCTGTTCCTCATTAAGAAAGACAAAAATATCGGACAGGAAAAGCAGCATTCAAGAACGACAGTCAACAACAAAACACAAAAACAAACACGCAAACAGACAAACGAGAAGGCATAAGTCATATATAATAGGGGACGGGCTATCCCTGTTCCCAACCTCGTGGTAAAATAGCACTAGGTCATATTCAACATTGGACATGTTCAATGAAAAGACGATAAGGAAGTGTAGACTAATACTGCTAATATAATCAATAATCAATGAAAAACACATTCAGCTAAGGTAAGTATATTTAAGATAATCAATACGATTGAGATATAGGCGAAATAGTTCAGCATTCTGATTAACAACTCAATCAAGAATCACATTTTGGATATCAATTGTACATATATGATGCAAGTGTGTGTTTAACGTCATTTTTATAGCGGTGTGTGTGCATCAACATCACCCACATACCCCAGTTAAACAAACACAATCGTCAACGCAACAGCTCTAGAAAAACTATCTAAAAAATAAGCCTTTCAGTATTACACATATAAATTTAGTTTCCCATATTCGGAAAACATGACATCAGGAAAAATAGATGTCTCATGTGCACTAGAAACTGGATTACCTTTCAAAAGAATAAGAGGTTACTAACATGCATACCACACGAAGCTAGCATAATTCAAAATAAACACAGATATAATGCAAAGCAAGATATACGCATTTCGCTTTAGAGACTTTAAGTCAAAACCCAAACGTTAAGTTGAAAAGTAAAGAAGGCTGCTTATTCTTTGACGACAAGAACCATTTTAATCATCTTAATAAGCCATACATCATTCAATGTCCCAGATCCTAAAGAACTATCAGCTAAAACTTTGGTCCGAAAACTGCATGCCTACCTTACGTCCATATCACTTAAACTGTAATGTACATCTTTTCCTATATATTCGTTTATGTTACAAATAAATGGGTTCAAAGTGTTTATTAGAATAAGCGTTACTTTAAAAAAGACACCTAAAACATTTATACTGACTATCAGTTCTGGAGGTTGCTGTTTTTATATACTTGTTAAGCATAAATTTGCTTTGAAATACAGTTTACTCAGCTCCTGTTTTAACAGGTGCTTTTGTTTTATGACTTTTAACAAGCAGACTAGTGACGAGGTAGATAACCGCTATCAAATAGTGTGTGTATGTAATTCAATTGACAATTTTCTAAATGTTCAGTACGTAGATAAAATATAAAATGGTAGTGTTGATAATTCTGAAATCATGTGTTATTAATTCGATACAGTCCTGAAACCTAAGAAATTATGGTACAGTGCATTAGGTAGAATCATCGGTAGTAAAGAATCATTTTCTGCTTAAATTTAATTTTCTCACCTCATGTATTTTAGTTTCTATTAAAAAGTTTCAGGCTTGAAGATATATTATATAAGCATACATCTTTTGAAAGGAACAATCCATATTGTTACAATAAATTGAGATATGAATATTTGCTGTTATAACACATTTAAGAGACAAAATCAAATAAGTTAGCTTGTCAAAGTTTAGCACTTCTAGAGATAGAATGAAATATTTGTGCAAAATAACATATTTTCCTTATTTAAAATAAATCAGGGTTATAGGAAAATAATTTTAGAAATTGTGTTATCATACAACTAAAAGAGTAAATCTAAATCAGAAACTAAATAGAAGCTTTCCTTTCATTTTAAATTTAGATGTTTCATCCAAGTGATTTCTATACCCAATAACCCACTGTATGTGTTAATCACCTGCTTTGATCTTGTCAAAATCAGCGAAAACTGTCAATCATGAAAGAAGACTATTTCAGCATATACAGCAGAAGCAAGTCGGCAGTGACCACGTTTATACTGTCCTCTTCACTGTAGAATGTGTATTATAAATCTTAATGTAAGACTACCTGCTGGACGGTATTTTGAGTGGGTATATGGTTCTGTCCAAAGTAAATATTAAATGTTCTTATACGTTTGAACATTGTGTTCGGAAAATATCGTCTGGGAGCAATTCGGACTCAGTCTTATACACTTTCCTAAGCAACTATTTTCCAAGTAGTCGAATCTGTATCCATAAAAGCATAATACTAATCCATATTCCTTTGAAATCATGCAAACCACACCCCTGAGAGTAATCTGGCAATACTAAAATCCGGCTCTATTAAACCTCTACCCAGCACTGCAATGTAAAACACACTGTCTTACCTCTAACTCCATACGGTACTACCATACTTGGTAGTACTTTTATACCTTTTAAGAAAACAAAAAGTAGAAAATGTAAATTCGTGATATATATTGAATTAAAGGCAGTTGTCCTGAAACAGTATTTTTTTTTTTGTGTTTTTTTTAAACTAAGCGTTTTCGCAACCTCACTAAGAGAAGCATATGGCAAGGTTGGTTGTTCCACAATATTTACATAATGACTGTTACCAATATAAAGTAAATGTTTGGTTCCATTAAAGCAGTGGTTAAGCTTGTGGTATTAAATTTTACGATCGGTGTATATTTTAAGTGTTTCCATGCAATTTGTTAGTTTTTGAACCATGTCACTGAAATAAAGAAATAATTATCAATAAATAGTAACCCTTTTTTTAATATAACTTAATTATTCTACCTTGCAAAAGTACATGTTATACATTTGCAGACCAAGCGTCGTTTATACATATGGTTTTATATCTATGTCACATTTTGTTATCTTCATAAGAGCAGTCCATTGAATGTACATGGCCTTTGTAATAACCTTTAAGTATTCATAAAATCCCTACCCATTGCTAACATATTCTAAATACCCCTTGAACCATGATGTATTACAGCATGCGGTAGTGTCCTAATATTTTTCAAGACAATGAATGAAACAATATTAATTGTATGACTTCTTTGGTAATTAATTCAGAACAAGATTGTGTATACATTAAAATAAAAACATATAGCAGTGTTGAAATGTTATACCGTATGCGGTAGTGTCCTAATACATCTCATGAAAATGAAAACAAAGAAAAATAGTTGCATGCCATATTTGGTAATAATTCGGAACTTGTAAGATGTGTGCGTATACATTAAATAAACACATATAACAATGTTTAAATGGTATAACATACGTATACACATATGTTGGAATATGAACAGCTAACTCTGCTTCAGGTGTATGCATTACCAACTTATAATTGTTCTCCAATATGTTTATAGTTAACACTATTCTATTGTTAAACAACAGTTCTGTCAGCTCATCGCTTATTCACCTGCAGAATGCTGTCTATCAATTTATCTCTCAATGATACTTGCTCCTTGTTGTTATCATCATTATCATAATAATCATCATAATCATCATCATCATCATCATTGACATAGTCGTCGTCATCTTCATTATTTCATTACATATTGAGTGGTGAATGTGGGATCTAAACCACTTACATGTGCATTTTCTCATACACTCACTACTATACAAACTTGAGTTTTGTTCCATTTATATCAAATCCGCAAAATACAACATCTTAAAAAAGTTCCTTAAGTAAGACAATACTTCCCTGTCCATGATACCCATACACAAGGCTACACTATACTACAAAACGTTATCTTACCTCTTACACCACGTGGTACATGTATTACAATACGTTGCAGTACCGTAATACCTTTCAATAAAACGAAAGAAATAATAGCAATGACAACTATATATGTACTTTATTCCTATGAACGCCTATAGAAAGGAATCTAAAGTTCTCCGGCCATGTTTTGCTTCATGAACATGTTTATGTTTATTTAAATCGAAATCAATACACAACAATAGATATTTACATTTCACACATTGCAATATCTGTTGAAAAGCGAGAATACGATTTTATTTGATGACGTAGAAAACTTTGAACAGGTATATTAATCCACAGGTAAATGTATTTATCAATTACCTGGCAGATTTACCTCATTTTCCCGTGCAGTCACGCATCGGTAAAAGTAGTATCTACGTCATGCAAATAATACTTATTTTTACATACAACTTAGTAGCAGTTTTCAATATATGTTTCTCTCCGAGACTGTCAAAAAAAATTCACATGATATTTAAGAGTTAAATTTGTTAATTGATAATACTATAAAAAGGTTGGTCATTCATCTTTAAGCATTTTACTTTAGTGTCAATCCATTTATTAGTTTATATTACGTTATCTTTGAAATAAAAACATATTTAATCCATAGGATTATAGTGACATTAAATAGACTAGGTCAATTATGGCGTTGAAATTATCACTGAATGTACTGTGTTGGTATGTATAGACATTTTGGGATGTAATTTGATAACTCAATGAAATATAAGGCAAATATGTCAGTATGTGCAAATAAAACGATGACGTTCATGTCATAGAATACAAAGTTTGTTGGCATTCAAGATGTTTGCAACACAGACCTGTTGATAAATACGGAACAGGTTGTAATGCTAGTTACATAGTTTAAATAGAAGGCACTACCTTTCTCTCTTAAAACACATGTTATACTATCCTTTACCAGCGAAGTGTAACGCAGTTTTCTAAGCTTAACCTGCAGTTTATGGAAAACACAACTTTTACCGGAGTTGCATTCATGGTATGTTTCTCCGTGTATATTTAGTGATTCCTTTGCATGCCCTGGCTTGGAATTCACCAACCATTCTTCAGATTATTCTTAGACTTGAGCTTAAGTACTAACATTTCATTCACAAATATTCCCATGACCTTCATAGATAGAAGTTGATATGTATTAGTATTTATTACAATTATACATAGCAGCTTCTTATGAACGTTTACACTTTGATCTTGTAGAAACGTGTGATTGAAAAGTGCATACTTGTGCTTAAGTCTAAGAATATTCTCAAGAATGGTTGGTTAATTCAAAGCCTGATCTTACAGAAGAAGTCTCAATGACAATAGAGGACCATGACAATAGAGGATAATAATAATAATAGCTGATGATAAAGAAAAACAGACACACGGCAATCTTGAGGTTTGTTTTACATACTTCCAAGCATCAAAACAAAAATAAACGGTTAGACAAATGTATTATTGTGTTTTTATGATTAAAAATACATTTTCTAGTTTTTCTGAAACAGTTTTGAGAAATAATAAAAAATGTGATTTTAATTGTAGAATACGGTTTTCTCATAAAGTAAAATAACATCAGTGATTAGTATTGATATATGCTTATAATGTACAAAACATTGCGTGTAAAGTAAGAATAAAACGTGGAAATATGGAATAATTAGGTTTAGATATTTCCTTTATTTGAAATATCCAATATAAAACGTTCGCGCCTTTTACTTTCAGTAAAAAGCTTTGAAAAATTCTTGCTTTCAATATAATTTTGAGTGAAAATAAAGCAAGATTGCTGTGTATCCCTTCAAAGGCCAACAATAGATAAATACCTTGTAAAGACGGCTGTTCTGGGTGGGGTCGAGAATTGCCTTTCTTTTTCATGTCTTGATATACTGGTGATGGCCCGCCACTGTACAGAGACGGGGTTCCGAACCATAAGTTGCTGCTGCCAACTTTGGGTAGCCTAGAATCTAGTCTGGGGTCTAATCTAGGATCCATTCTGGGGTCTAGTCTGGGGTCTAGTCTGGGGTCCATTCTAGGGTCTGCAATTCCACGTGGATCACCGTGGCTATGGTTTAAAGCACTGTTTTTGCTTAGGCTCGTATCTGGCGTAAGATGATGGTGCTTAAAAGGCTGCTTTTTGTCTTTTCTGCGACCCTTTCTACGTTGGCGGCTGTTAAATGTATAAGAACAGATTATGGCAGCTAAGGAGTATATCACAAACTACATGCACGAATTACACGTACTTGAACTTAGATATTACACATTAAAGTATGCCGTAATATTAATGCCAATAATGGCAATAATGCTGTACTGCTGTTTAAAGTTTTTATGATGGAGAAATAGCAGCAACACCAAACAGGATAAAGGACATGTGTTTCATCACGTTTCAGCTCAATATCATTAATATAACAATCATAGCATTATATTCTTTTTTTATCAAAGCGATGGTAACAATTAAACTTAAGTGTTTTTGCTGTATAATTTCCGTAAACATAGTTTGTCCATACACTATCTTCTGCCTCTATATTTTATTGTGTCCTCTTTTCTATTCAAAGCTGAAGGTATCTCTCGTATTTAATTGATTTTACCCACAAAAACAGAAATAACAATGTGGTATGGGAATTGTTCTGTGAATGTTTCATCATTTATTAAATAATCATTTGACAGATGTCAATTTAAATTCAATTCAGCTCAACTCAACATATCCTAGTTTATGCTTTTAACGAAACACGTTGAAATAGATGGTATTAAAAATAACATGAACACTTACCCTACACAGATATAGAGAATGATGGCCAATGTCACCAGTAAGACCACTAGCCCGGCAAGAGAACCGGCGACCACCGCCACTAATTCTTCTGTTGTTAAAGCCATTTTGTGTAAGTTACTGTCTGCAATGAAAATACATATGTTATTATTATTTTTATTTTTAGGCTAATATCATTTATTATTATTATTATTGTTGTTGTTGTTGACGATGATGATGCTGCTGCTGCTGCTGTTGGAGTTTTTGTTGTTGTTGTTGTTGTTGTTACTATTATTATTATTATTATTATTAGGTTACTATCAGTTATTATGAAGGAAACATTATTATATTTAGTATTAATATAATTATCATCTTCTGTATTTGTTTATTATTATTTTTATCATTAGTAGGAGTAGTAGTAGCATTAGCAATAGTATTGTTTTTGTTATTTTATTATTTATATGTGGTAAGTAGTAGTACTGATGTTAAACTGTTCATTTTACACCGGTTATGTATGGTTAAGGCTTAATACTTGTTGACTTCCACAGTTTATAATGTTACAAGTTTTTAAATGTAATGAGAAAGGATGCAAAACCAGCCACACAACATACACATTTATTTACATAAAATATTCAGTTACAGAATACACAAATCCAGTTTTTCATTAATATCCAGTTGTTGATGTTTTAAGTCCAAATAAGATTATCCAATGTTCCTTTAATTAACAAGTGTCTCTTTATTCCAAACCAGTAAGTTTCTCTTTAATCCAAAACAGTAAGTGTCTCTTTAATCCAAATGTTAATTGTCCTTAGTCTAAATTAATTTCCATTATGTCCGATTTAGTCCAAATATCCAATTTATGAATGAGCACAATATGTATTAAATCCCCTCACAATTATATTTTCTACAACATCCAAATCTAAATTAACTTTAATGAAGAATACTGAAATTGATCTCTTGAGCTGCTCCCAGAATTTGTTTATATACTGCCCAACAAGAATATGTTTGGTTGAATTCATTAGCATATAAAATGTTCATTTAGAATAGTTAACAGACTGTTCTATGGACCTTACCGCTATCAATTATTAAGTTAATTATCAGAGTATGTTATGAGATACAATACTGTAAAATAAGTGCTTTATAATAAGTATAATTATAATCGGTTATTCAGCCAAATAACTAAAATGTTAGCACATTATGGGATACAAGAAAATAAATGAGTTTGGTTAGTTCTGTCGAACAAAACATAATTTTCAGTTGTCAAATCAGTGTATGGGACATGTACTGTTTCAATTACCGCTCATATACACTAGACATCAATACACTTTAAACCGTTACGAGGTAATAAATTGTGATTTACACAAAGCTTAAAAATAGCATATGATATTCGCGTGTATCCAATCAATACAACAGGTCAAGAAATGGGTCGTCTTTATCTGTTCCTGTATGAAATCGTTCAATATCTCCTTTTTGTATTATACAATACCAAGATGTTATTCAATAAGTCATGGCCCTTTAACAGCATGTGACAACCAGTGTATAAATACGAAGATGCGTCATATGTCTGGCATCAGGAAGTGAACTGTTAGGCGTCGATCTGAAACCGCCAGGTACTATTTTAATACGTGCCATGAGATAAATAAATAAAAGAGAGCGTAGAAGTATTCCATAATTAGTTTTCCTTGTGTATTATTTTAAGTATGCGTCAATGTTGTCGATTATACCCTCACGAGCGTATTGTTTGGCCATATAAATAGTCCCGTACATGGTATTGATGTATTTACATGTATAAGTAGTGTGCATTAAATCATTAAACATTTGTTAATTAGTTTTAGTAAGAGGTTTGACTAGGAAAATGTCATTAAAAAAGAGTAATATTTGTAATTCTGTTTTCATTATAACAAACACTATAAATCACTTGTATGTATAGCCTGGCGGGGATTTCTTTGTACTGTCCTGTTTTATCCAGATGACAATATGGTAATAGTGATGTTTTGTGAACATTATATCCTGGTTTAACACCCCCCCCCACGCCCTCTCTTACCCCCGCCCCCTCCCCTCCCCAGAGTCCTGGTTGTCACTGGCAGTTCCAATGAGGTGTCCCTATTTTTAATCCTTTATGTTTGTGGTGTCGCATACTGTGTATTATTATTTGTTGTAGTTGTTGTTTATTTCGTAGGAGTGTTTTGGTTTACTGTATTCTGTGAATGCTACATCTTTTGTTTGACTTCAATACATGCTTTTATATAGAAAACCTGTTCATCGTCTATATATATAAAATAATTTATCATTATAATATGTTCTTATATATATTTACTTGTTTATATACCCGTTGACTGGCATTTGTTGATTTACATATAGTTTATATTACTACCATATCATCCCTTATTTGTAAATAGTTGTATCTTTATATATTTACATTACATTTTAATTACTACTTCATTTCTTCATCTTTCATCAGTTTTTGCGCACAATATGACCTATTTATGTGTCGACGTGCCGTAAAACACCATTCATTCATTCATTCTTTTTATCGTCATTATTAATCGAACTGGTGTCATACTCGATCGACCAAACGTTTGGTCTATCGGCCTAATGAGGGCTGTTATTCACGAATGATACATTGGTCCACGAAGTTTAGAGAACATTCATGAAAACTCTTACAATATATAAACAAACAAAATACTATATACCGTTTGCTAAAACACGCCTTTTTATGACAATGTTACACAAGTATAGACTTTAATTAAATAAGTAACTGCTGCAATATGTTCATAGTGATAGCGAAGACGTTGCGTGTCTACGCTCTCTCAATATGTCATACCATATATCTTAATACGCTTGATACGGTAGTTGCAGAATACAAAAATGTATGTAAGTTATAGTGATACAATTGAGAATTCCCTTAATACATGTAGAGTATTATACAACTTTGACACAGGCTGTAACATTAAGCAGTACTTACGTAGTATACCCGTTAGGGTTTAAGTCATACATAATTACATACACAAATATTAGCACGGTACAATAAACAATTAAAAAGCCCATGGCTGTGTTCTCTCATCGAGAAATTATTCAATAAAGATCGAACAGTCACAAGTCCTGATATGCTAGATGGCAACATTATATTTTAAATACTTTTTCATAATATGAATATTTAATCAACTGGGTTTTATATTTAAATACTGTTAGAAACGAATACTGGTCGTTTATCATCATCTGTTTTCACAGCTGTTCTACTGTATTAGCATGATAATAGTGTTTCTTTACACGTATTTTGCATCTCTAAACAATCGCCCCAGAAGTTTCTTTGTGAAACTTGATTTTTTTCCAGCGTAATGGGGTTAGTAAGGCGCAATACGGTACACTAAGAGACGTAATACATCAGAGATGCGCACATTATGCTTTCAGAAAATACTCGAAATTTCACGTTTACTCTTTCATTTGTAACTGTTTAGAAATTGTATTTTTTTTTAAATACAAGTCCACAAATCATCAGTGGTCTGTAACTGTACAACATGTGTCATGTTTAACAGCAGGAGTCTGCGACTGATCTCAGATGGGGTGGGTGGGGTGATTTGCATACGTATTATTTTATTACCAAGCTTGCATTTAGGTTTACCTCCACTAATTACATGTAAACCTCCGAGGTGTAGTCGAATGTAGTTCCTATGATAAAATGAAACCCTCCCTTTTTTGATGGAAATATAAGTAGGGGAAAACTTCTGTTCGATTTTGTGGTTGTATGTATAAGAAGCGTATTAATAGGTTTTACTGGATCACTGATGAACATTTTCGACATTTCGACTCTATGATCCATGTTTACACTTTGTGAGCAACATCACTGAACACAGCTGTACCCTTGACCTGTTTAGTAAACAAACAAGAACTTTCTTACATGTCTTGTGACCCCACTTTTTCTGGTGATTTTTCCAGTGGAAAATTAGTTTTCTATATGAAAATTACACTGCTGCATTATCTGTACTTGAGTTGAAGCTGCAGCAAATCATTAATATGTGACACTTCTATGGGGGAAATAAATAGTGGTTTCATACCGTTATTTGAGTTGTTTAGGCTTTTCGTGAATAATGTTTGATACAGCAATGTATATTGGTTTACTTTTATTGTTGATATTTTGGATAATGGTGGTTCATGAATACGTTCATTATCGGTCGTATATCTTTGTATTATATCTTTTACTAGTCCGTTTACATCAGGTTTCAATCCCACTGGGAAAAGTGTGGATTCTTACAGATGGCGGTAGGTATACAGTACTGGTTCTACCCAGAAAAAAGTGAGTGGTCTGTCTCCACAACGAAACAGATCGACCGTCATTTACAGCTTAACATGTGTTGAAAATGACGTAAAACGCCATTCAGTCAACAACCAACGAATCAACCAACCACCCGTTTACATCTAGTACTAACATTCTTATAAACAATTGTATGAAACAGACACTACTAGTTTTTCTTGAGAGTTAATGTTTTTTAAATGATTATAATAAATGTCTGGTTGAAAGCAAATGTTTTAAACAGTGTTATTATCAAAAACCACATACCTTCCCTTTTAACCTAACATTCAAAACATGTATCGATTTTAAATGTGAAATGCGATAAAAACCACACTTCCCCTTCATTCGTGTTTGTAATGACAACACTGGAGTAACAGCACACTATTTAATGGTTTTTATCCAAAATAGGACACTCTCGTGTTTCAATGAGAATAATGGAAAATCTAAAAAAAAAAAAGTTTTATCGGGCGAACCATCATACTGGCGAAAGGATTTCTGAGTTCCATGTTTACATGACCTTATATTAGACTCTGGGTACAATGAACACGAACAGATCTCCGAAATTGTACCCTTCGTTAAAATGTTTAAGCATAATTAACGCAAACATCGTGATTTGTTGAACAACTTAATTATTAAATTTCTTCAAATGTTTTATAAATATAATTATCAATAAATTACGTTTTATAAGTTAATAGAATACGTCCACGAATATGAAATTCGGAGATTAATGCATCATAACTACTTGTAAATAGATACATATGTTATGTAAACGTTTAAAAAAACACAAGATGGAACAGAATTTTAATAAAGGTGGAAAACAAACCATATTAATGATGATTTATTCTTTTTAGTATCTATTTTACAATGTTGTTCTTAACCAATTTGAGCTAAAAGCAGATAAGTATGTACTCAGTTATCTGGTAGCTCTTGTTTTTGGTACTGATAGAGATTTTTCTGTTGTGGCGTGGTGATATTCAAGCTGCTTGTGAGGGGCAGCTGGGTCTTCCCCCACCAATGAAAGCTGGAAAGTTGCCATGTGACCTTAGTTGTTGTTGCGACTATAAACTTCAATTCCATTCAATTCAATTCAAGATGCTTGGTAGTGTTGCGTTCGTCTCTAAAAACAGTGCTTCAACATATATCAGTTCGAAAAGTTTACTATTTTTAAAAGTATTACCATCTTTAAAAGTAAACTATTGTAAAGTGAACCTTTCGTATTTTTGTCATTGCTTTTTAATAAACGCTAACTTGCTATGGGTCAGAGTCTAACCTTGCTGGTGATGCAACGCCTGTTTCTTGCATTATGTGTATAGAACTACAGTTAACCTATTATGTTATCGGAAAGTATTTAAAAATACTCAAGCTATTTTTAATAAGTTCAGCTCCTATAAATTTTATAGGAGTCATTTTCGTAATGTGAAGTACAGGAAGATAATATATTTTAATTACTCGTTAATTATAAATGGAAACATCATTTACATGATCTTATATGAGAACGGTAATTACGTACACGTTTGATATCACTACATCCTTAACCCTTAACCCGCTAAATATAATGGACTGTTCTTTCTTTGAATTAAGACCATTCCAAGTATGTGACAAAGGGGTGTTTTTGGTGAAAATGACTGATCTGGGTTTACAATGCACGCAAAGGCTATTATAGTCGTGCTTAGCGGGTTAAGGGTTAAATGTGAAATACTTATTCAGAGCCGCTCTCGGAGATTGAGGATGGGATGCAGAGGAACCACGTATCAGTCGAATATATTCCAGTAGCAATTCTACGTGCCCGAGTAAAATGCGAAAATAAAAAATATGATCCTATGATCCTATAGAGTCAATCACCGGATAATGCTCCCATCCTTTTGAGTTGTTGCCTGAACTATAGGCATTATTCAATGCCACACGCGAACAACTGATATTCATGGACAGCCAAGCAATCTTATGTATATGCGGGCATTGTAAACCCAGATCAGTCATTTCCACCCCCAGCCCCCCCCCCCCCCCTCCCCCACACACCCAAAACACCCCTTTGTCACATAAATGGAATGGTCTTAATTCAAAGAAAGAACAGTCCATTAAACTTAGTATAAGGCTTAACTCGCGTTTCTTTGCAGGTTTTCACGATGAATTAATGTTGGCGCTTAAAGTATTACAGAAAAAGCTAATATAATACGATACAACGTCCCGTTAAAGGAAGCCTGGATATTATGTTTGTGTATTTTTATCCTGATGGAGCTATTAATTTCACGTGAATCTTTTATTGTGCAACCCATCAAGTTTTTAATGGCATTCCTGCTCACGTGTCTAGTTTATTTTTGTTTTATATGTTCATATAGTTCAAGATTTAATGGTTATAATGTTATACTATACTGAAAAGAAAAAGAAACGCATTATAATGGGCATTTCCGCTACTGCTAATCGAATGGTACAAGGCGACATTAGGCCTGTCCTTTCGGAAAGAAGGTTTAAAAGCACCAAACACAAACAACACACATGGTTACTCCTTTTAAGTTTCATGCGCATTTGACTCAAGCAGGTGAGCAAACTTATGGCTCGACTTTTTCAAGCGAAACTTCAACATTTATGAATTTCGTGTAACAAAGTATAATTTGATTAAAAGGTCTACTACATTGACAGAGTTGTCCTTTCTGTAATTATTTGTATCCACTTTTTGTACAAAACATCTGGAATATTACGTGGAATTATTTGTAATACTATTGCAGTATAGGCAATATTTAGATTGTGCGTTCCTTTTTCTTTCAGTATAAAACGCCGCTAACGATCTGTCTGTCTCTCATTGTGTGCCCTACTACTATTTATAAGAACGAACACCAATACATCTTATTGTTTGACGTTTATACGTGTGTTTCTTTCAGAATGACATTTTCTAGTCGGTGATTTATCAAATTAAATTATGTGTAGTACATTTATTGAACTAACTAATTACATGAAATATTGCCTGTTTTAACTGGACAACATTAAAGCCGTTTTTATTTTAAAACCGAGTAAAAGGTTTTGGGCAGGGCAACACGTAAATGGAAAACAATATATCGTTTATTTTAGGTCTTATTGACGGATCTTAAGTATTTTGTTTCATTATTGAATGTTGTTATTCCTTTAAACCCGAAAGTAAATAAGTGAAGTAAAACATTTTATTTCTTTGTCACTTTGTAGCAGGGTCTATCATTTTAGATGTGTCTCCATTTAACCATTTAACTGTTTTTGCGTCACCATTATATACTGAAGGGGAAAAGAAACGCGACACGGGGATTTCCGCTATATATTGTATATACTGTACACTTAATTGCATATATATTCCAAGGAAATCCCACCATGTTTTTGTAAAAAAATAAGTTACAGTTAGTTAGAGAAAAGACACAACTGTGATGTTGTAGACGTTTTAATCACAGAACACGTTGTAACAAGAAATTCATAAATGTTGAATTTCCTCTTTGAAAAACTAAGCCGGTTCAGTACTGTATTTAACGCAAAGAGTTTGCAAAAGTTTGCATTCTAAGTTTGCTCATATGCTTGAGCCAAACGCGTACTCTGTCAAAAATTAAACTTATGTAGTATGCACGAGATAATATCACATTTGGTATCGGGATATTTAATGAGAAAGGTGGGAATGAAATATTACTGATTGAGAGATAAAGTATTTATGACACCTCCTCCATTTATAATGCCAATCGTATTGCAGTTATATAACTTATGCATCGAGACGGACATTAATGACCAATATGACCCCTTGGCGGTATACCTTACATTCCGCAGTGATATATGCACCTAACATTATGCTTTATTGTAATAATGGTGCAAATATATGCTAGTAGGTCAGTCATAAATAAAATGCAATACGAGGTCAAGGTAGTTCCGTTAACAAAAAGAAAATGATGACGATGCTCACATCAGTACATTACGTGGTCCGAGTATTAACTGTCATACCCCATCACACCCCTTCTCCAAGAAGCGAAAACGGGGTTGGCTGGGGTATGAAATAAAACCTTAATTTCAGCTTAAAATGTTTGCATATTGTAAAATTAAAACATTTAATAGGCACTTTTGAACAAGTTACTGCATTTTGTCAGTAAAAAGGTTTTAAACATGCTTTTTTTGTTGTCGAAATATCCGTTCTAAAAGAAAGCCTGCTAATATAAGCTTTCCCGTCGCTTAATGGAATTAAGGCGGGACCACGTAATGATAAATTCTCACAGTGGTCCCACAGAATTCATAGCACCCAAACGCAATGCCACCTTAAGGAATACTGGTTACCATCAAACAGAAATCTCTCAACATCCAGATATACACGTGACTGTTTTAAATATAACGAGAACGTAATTATGCAATTCTAGTACATATATTGACCAGGGTTTACCTATAAGACAATGCTTTTAGAGAAGGCAGTTCCCAACACGTAATCATATGACCATATGAATCCATGTGCGTTATTCTTGAACAAATATCGACTATGATGCCAAATACGTCATTACATAGATGTCTAGACAATCCCGACACAAACGGAATATACAGTATTTTAATCAATTACATATCTACATTACAACATAAATAGCATAGCAAGTTAATTATATCGATATAACAACAACTTAATCTAGTCTAATACCTTTATTCTCTAAGATAAGTAGTATTTACTATTTCGGCTTTGTCAAACACTTCAGTCTCTATAGCTTTGAAACCCCATATCATATTTAGACAAAGGCGATTACGTATTTCACGTTACATTGCATCAAATACTTGCTGTTTAAACAGTGGATTACCTGATATAATGATAAGGGGTAATGATAAGGTATATACAGCAATTGTCATGAACATCATGTAATGAATACGACGATGTTTACCGCGATACTTATAAATACCTTTTTTTTCTTTTTAAAATACCATTTCGCAATGCTCTTTTTTTTTTACTTACACAATAAGAGGCGAGTTTGTCGCATTGCATTGTCGGCAAGTTGCTTGGTATTTCGATGACACTCCTCCAGGATAGGCAATGAGGAAGCTCCTTCGTATTTACTATATAAATCATTGTGTATATATCACCAATATGTATAGAATCACGATTCGAATATACATTACAATGGTATTAGTGGTATATATATAAAAAGAAAAGTATAACGCATGCGTTATATGTAGACGATTTTTAATAACGGGTTAGTTTTTCGAGGCTTTGTTCAAGTCACATACTTGTAGTCATCGATACGGAGATGACAGGAAGGTAAAGTGAAGAATTAAAAGATACTGTATGAATACAGATAAGTTTTTTTTATTTGGTCTTAGGTATATATTATTATACATGTTAAAGGGAACATATTCAAGTATTTTCAATTAAACGATTTACACCTGAGCTATTACAAAGGGATTTTCAGTGACCATGCTACAATATAATATAAAAGTCATATTTACTTAAATTGTACAAGTGATTATCATATGAGCCCTATTTATGTTCATGTTTTAGTTGTATTCAGGCTCAAAGCCGCTTCGGAGTTGCCGTTAAGGCAATCAACTTTGCATTTTAAATGAATTACAAGTGATCTTATAGAATACATTTAATTTCTTTACTTCTTTACTTCATTATAATACTCAAATATAAATGGGTGCCGAAACGTCTAGGGTAAAAATTAAAATAGATGCCGAAATGGTTTGATGCTGAAACGTCTAGGTGCCGATTCGCCTAGGTGTCGAAATGTTTGGTGCCGAAATGTCCTGAATCGATCTTGATCACACAGACGCAAACACTTGAGAATTGTCTGCATTTATTAATAAGCATTTCTCATGTACTGATCATTGGGACCCTGCTTTAACTAGACTAATATACTATATACACAATAGTTTTCGTCTAGAAAACATACCCGAAAAGTCATTTCACGAAGCAAGACAACTAATGCAAAGTCGAGGGCGCACTATCGCAAATTCTCACTGTTTGTCCTTTCAGGGTCCTAGGGGTGGTGGAAGGATGCAAAACCAACTCAACTCAAAGTATTCTCAAATAGTATTTTATCCCATGATGCTAATTATTATTAGATGATTTTCCATTTTTTAACCGTTTGAGATGTGGCCCTGTATTGAAAATATAAAGTACTGTAAAAGAAAAAACAACACCTTCATTAATACCCATGATGACACAGTTCGATCATGTCGCATTTGTTGAGACATATGACGCCATGCGCCGGGCCACTGGGACTAACATTGAAAAACAAGTCACATGCGCCTTAATGCGCCTTTATAACAGTACCAGTTTGTCAAATGAAAACATGTCAGTAAATAGGACCAAGACCATTTTGACAGTTAACCCAGGTCCCAGGGATTGTTAAAACAATGTGCACATCTACAAGCCCCTTGCAAATACATGTTGTAAATTGCAATATCGTAATCGTATAGGAAAAAAATGACCCGTTTACAAGCAGTGTGGCATACGTCCGGGCGTACGTACGTTTGTTCGGGCCACTTATACATTATCAATATACTGGCTTTGTGTGCTTTTTTCGTATTTAACAGACAAAAATACAAGCCCGTGTCAACACAAACATTAGACAGTGTTCTAAATTCTATTTAAATAATGTCATTTTACAAAACAACATAAACGTCTTACCTATTATTAGATGTACATTGTTTTTATCCTGACCACTAAACTGCAGTACGCCATTGTCAATTATTCATGTTTCACGTTTAATTACACACAGGTATGACACTTTTTCTGACGCATTAATTATTATCAAGCGCACATGTTAATATAGCTGGCATAAACACACGGAAGTTAAGTCAAATGCTCCGGGAGAATATGTTAATTAGATTCATTCACATAAACTGCTTATAGCAAGTAAATAGTTGGACGCTTATCAAATTAGTCACTTTAATCCGAAGGTCCGATAAGGTTTAGATATTTAGCCTTTCATGTTGATAAGTTCGCTTAAGCCAATATATATTCTGTTAAAACACATTGGCCTCTATGGCTATATAGCTATATCATACCACGAAGTTTACAGATCGATCGGCAACACGTAACGATCAAAACGCGTAGATTTGTCAATACATCAGAATAAATCTGTCTAGCCCACTGTATACATATAAAGTAATTTTCAAGTATTGATATTGCGTCAAATCTTGTTCGTATGAATAGCAATAGGAAATTAAGCACACTTAACGTGCTGTTTGTTTTTTGTTAAAATAACGAAGCAAATACCGATAACTGGAACACAACAGTTTTGAATACGCAGTGAAAAAGCGTAAAACACTACATAGAACGAAATAGCGTGGTATTTGATCGCAAAGATTTTCATTTCAGATATTCCTTTTGTCCGTATAAGGTTGGTCCACTTTTATCAACTTCGCAATCTGTCCATCTTGTTAAAATTGAGATAGATTACCCATTGAATGCACTAACAATACCGTATGATAACGCACAATATACAATTTGCTGTATCTCTAGTCATAGTTTTAAAAAATCAATATTTCTTTTCAATTTAAAGTAAACGTTTAATGAACAATAATAACGCATATAAATAATTGAATTTTAATAAATCAAAATTTCCAGCGAATTAAGTATATAGGCTGCATTGAACATCGGATCTTTATAAATGTATTATTCATACAAGTTGTATTCATACAAGTTGTAATCGTTATAAGTTTATCAATAACTGCAATGGGGAACGATTACCTCCGACACGTGCTTGTCATTAACGGCTTAACTAATTGTACTGGTAACTAAATAATTTATTTCAGCAAAGCCGAGGTGTATTACACATTTCAGGTGCTTAATATCTTTAAAATGGCGTCGCATAACACACATATATACAAGTCGCCCGATTGTATTTGTTAAAATTAAAACTTAGCTAGTTACTTTAAAAACGTACACTCGTTATCGTTTCATATGACAAGCATATTCCTGATATTTTAATCGTTAAGGCTAGTAAAACATAAACGTATTTATATTTGCTTTTATGAAACGATACTTGTGTAATATTGTCCGTGTTAAACTTGAACAGGGTTGGTTTAACATCTATTGAAGAAAACTGACTGATATACTTAACGGCTCCTCCATGCATAAGCTTCATTATATATAGAGCCGCACCGAAGAGAAGAATATACATGCAGAAGAAAACTATTTTATTCTTAAATCAATAGGCCATAGGCCCGTGAGATACTACAAATGCATGCATACATAGAACATATGACATAGCAATAAACATATTTACAGTTCTAAGTATTTACATGAACATTATTCTGTTATAAACGTAATATTATATTATTTGTATTCCTAATTAATAGAAATAACGGAGAAAGTAATACTATTGTGATGTTACAACGTATTGCAAAACATTTCGAACATGATTAATATAAAATCCCAAAGTGGCAGTGCCCCACAAATGCAGCAGGATTGGTGATTTGGTCTGTCCATACATTACGCGCTCACTGCATCCGTTCGGCACCGCCACCTGGGTAACTAACGGTTCTAATTAGTATTTATGTTAGCTATATTTGCAAACTAATGACACCATTTAAAATAAGTTTAATATAAAAACAACTGTAGTTATAACACTTTAACGTTGGAAATGTAATTACCTACGACTTAAATATATTACAACTAACTATGCTTCGTTTGTAGTTTAGATAAAACTAATACTAAACCTTTAATTATATTGTAAGTTTTACCTTTAATTGTATTATAATATCCTAAAATAAAAATCCACTTGTTAAAATGATGTCTTTACAAATATCCCCCCAAAAAGCTACTTTAAAATATATCACATGCTTACTGCATCGTTCTAAAATATCCCATACACTTCACTCTTAACACGTTAATCGTTGGTAAAGTCATGAATCTGATATCACATGGTCAATCAAGTGGACACATTCATTTAGACGGACAAGCCTGTGACCATACCTTTAACATGACAACCCGAAATCAGTAGGTAATGTAAATAAAATAAATAGATGTCACGACTGTCAAGTATACGTGGAGGTACACCCATGCACCTGTTTTATTGATACTTGGCCTAGAAGTGACAAACTTTATTGTGTCATATAATTATGTTCAATTCCATTTTAACGCGTAATTTTATTCGAAGTTATGAGTACTATCTGAGTTCAGAGTTAAATTTGAGTGTATCATGTCAGAAAGCTAACAATGCATATTGATTAAATCTGGACGTGTTTATATACATGTAAAGACACAACTGAAATGTTATATATATACTTACCGCCATTAAAAGCGCATTTTTTTTATTTTGTGTTAATTAGTCCCCTTCTGGTCAGGACCGGAGGGGACTTTAGGTTTGCCCCCGTCCGTCCGTCCGTCTGTCATCTTTTTGTCCGGACTGTAACTTTGTCATGCATCGTTGGGTTTTGAAATCACTTGGTACAAATGTTCACCATAATGAGACGGCGTGTCGGGCGAAGACCCAGGTCCGTAGCTCAAATGTCAAGGTCACAGTTGGGGGCTAAATGTCAGAAATACGCTTGTCCGGGCTGTAACTTTGTCATGCATCGTGGGATTTTGAAATAACTTGGCATAAATGTTCACCATAATGAGACGGCGTAGCTCAAAGGTCAAGGTCACACTTGGAGGTTAAAGGTCAGAAATAGGCTTGTCCGGGCTGTAACTTTGTCATGCATCGTGGGATTTTGCAATAACTTGGCACAAATGTTCACCATAATGACACGGCGTGTCGCGCGCAAGACCTAGGTCTGTAGCTCAAATGTCAAGGTTACACTTGGAGGTTAAAGGTCAGAAACAGGCTTGTCCTGGCTATAAATGTGTCATGCATCGTGGGATTTTGAGATTTGTTCACCATAATGAGACGGCGTTTCGCGCACAAGACCCAGGTCCGTGGCTCAAAGATCAAGGTCACGATACCTTCAGAACACAGGAACACATTTTTTGCAGCTAAACATGGTAAGGTATTCAACATTCCTTGCATGATCATTCACATGGCTATATTCAACCTTTCATATGTGTACATTCAAAGATAACTGTTTCTTCAATAACTTCAGAAATAACAAACTGGCTAATAACAACTTTATTTCTTTAACATTTTTGCAATTATTGTGTTGACGAAACACAGTAACCTTTGACAGCAGTGCAGCTTCTTAATTGTTAATTTTGCACAAGACCCGGCAGGGAGGTCTGCTTCTTGTTTTTAATTAAAATGTCTCCAATATCGATTGCATAATTCCGATTTTACTTCTTTCAATAAATTTGATCGGTCACCAGATGTATAGTGAATGTAGATAATTTCTAACATGTACATAAAACTACAATCGATCTTGGAAATAAATACAAAATAAAAAAACTTGCACTTTTAATGGCGTTAAATATATATATTATATGGTTGAAATGGCCATTACACACAGAAAGAAGTGGCGCCGTAGTGCAAGGTTTAGCACAATGGCTTATAATGCGTTATGGATCTATTACAGCAAATACTGCTTGCAAATTAAAATTGAAAACATAATATAGAGTATCAGTATTTCCTACCTAAGCTGTCATTCAGATGACACGTATAATCAGGTTCCTTACAAACAAGTGCACGTCACGTACCTAGTCCTCATTCAAATAGTGCTCTCATTGGGGTTTCCCACTTGATAAATACATGTGGCAGAGGGAATAAACACATTGATACGACCCTCACCCCTCCCCCACACCACCCCCACACAAATCCTCCCCCACCACCCACCACCCACCCCACACACACCATACACTTATATATGTATAGCAAACACAGCTATTAAAACTCATCTTCCAGCACAGAGTGAGAGCGTTAGAGAGAGAGATAGAGAGAGTGAGAGAGATGTGCAATATAGCGGTAATAAGGAAAGAAATGCACGAAAGAATTAAAAAATAGATTTCAGTTAATTAAGAAATATGAACACCACTTACTTTTTCGAAAATATTCAAATAATGATATCCATCACAGTTTAAGTTATTCCTCTGTGGTAATTATGTGCACTAGATATATTTCATGGATGCATTCATTAACATATATAACACCCCACATCCATACTAATTAAACGTTATTATTACAGCTTGATTGCAATACGACTGGGAAATAAAAGTTAATGTCGCAGTAGTACGACAGATAAGAAAACACGTATTAACGTATACGTGATATGTTACCTAAACAGTCGCCTGAAGGAATGTATAGGTGTGTTACACATGGTCGATTTACTGGTAGATGGTATGGTAGATGATATTGATAAAATTGTAGTTGAACTGATCGAAATCGCCGTTGAGAGCAGACCATTGAGGTAAAAAGATAACACTTGAACTAAGACAAAAAGTGACAAATGAGTGTCCATATTAGTTGTCATGCACCTGATAAATCAGATACAGTATTGATAGCTCGATGACAATGGAAATGATTACAATCAAGAATAAATGAATAAAGGAAAATCATTCAATTGTAGTGTTTATCATTTCAGATACTGCAGCCTTATGTTGTCTGATTGAGGTTAGTTTATGGTTGGCTGAATGGTATTTAAGCACCTTTTAGGCTATGTATGACATTCAATGTTTTAGTGGTGTATGATTGAGGACACTCTTAAATTAACACTGCGTCAGTCTTAGCATAAATTGCACATCATGTCATCAAAGAGAAACATAAAGGTACTAATTCGTTTTAATATCATGTTATTAAAGGGGCAATCTTGAGATTTTTTTATCAAACATTAAAATTAGCATCTTGATTTATTTATCCAGTATGATTCTGAAATATAAAATTAAATACAGTTTTGAGTTTTCAGTTTTCATCGATATTTTACCAGAGGTTTACATATATTGCTGGTGCAGTATACTCAATGGTCAGTAACTATTTGCTTTGAACAATTCTTATCACTAATATTAAGGTCTAATTGCACTAAATCAACAGGATGTGCTCGCCTGGTGCAGTCGAAAGTAGTTCTGTATTAAAGAGTGCTAATCTTTTTTTCTTTAAAAACTTTTTTTAGTGCAGTTTCCTGTTATGTTTTAGCCCTAACTGTATCCTGGACATGTTGCTGATATTTGAAAATGCAACTCATCATGTTTTGACAGTTTTTGATATAAATTTGAGAAGTGAAAGTAGACAGGGTATGAAATTGCAAGGGATAAAAATAGTGTTGACCTTTGACCCGGTGTTAGTAAACAACTGAAGAAATGTTTCTTAGAAGGTATTAACCTACCCACCTATTAAACCCCCTATTTCCTTGTTGATGTTTAATAGCAGACATGTTTATTTACACGATAAAGTAAGTTTCCCAGAATTCTAACGAGGTTTGAGTTTTTAACAGGTTGTCAACATTCTAACTTTACTATGGAAGGGCAATGGAGACTCATTTACGCTATTATAACCTTAATGATTGAACAAATGTAAGTAAAACTAACGGTACGCCGCGAGTTTTACACAATTCAAGATTACCCTGTGTCCCTTTAAACTACTTGTTCCACTAATAGCATGTCGTAACTGTAGTCAACTACTAAATTGAAATGAAAACATGACGACACCTACATCATATTTAAATTCATCTGACACTTACCTATAAACAAATCCTTCAAGTTTGTAAGGTAAATTTGATAGACTTCAAACAAGAAATATGAAATAGTGTTTGGAATGTTACACTAACATCAACAAAATAAATAGGAAAACGACACAACAGTTGCAATGTGAAATGATACTCACTCTCTGTTCATTAAACTATAACTCCTCTCTATTGACCAACGTCTTGTTCGAGATGAAATCACGGAGCATATTTGTGTTCTAATTGTATGTATGTTAATGCAAGTTTTCGTATTCACGTCAGAGCACCTGATCTCATTTTTAATATGTAGGTTCATAAAAATAATAAAATATATGTGTGTGTTGTCAATATGTATCAAAAGTTAATAACTACATTATTAAAGGCTCATAAATTTTATTTGAGCATAAATATCTTTGAAGTATTCATGTTAGGCGCCCTTCTGATTTTCTATATCAATAAACGTAACCTCCTTGATGTAAACGTTGGGTCTTTATCCACTGATATCCACTCCAAAACATCAACATGTTTATCGAAAAAAGGCCAATCTCAAATGTATCAAACTAATATTGTGAACACCATATATAACATATTAAATATATACATTTTACATGTATTCTTTTGAAATCCTATTATACGATTGTCTTAATATATGTGGGGTCGGGGCGATGACTTATTTGTTAAATATCTTCAGCTTTTGACGTCGACGATTTATAAGTTTTTAGTTTGGTGACTTTACTAATACTAGTTTCTGACAAAATCAGCTTATACTAAGCACATTAACCTCCACCACTCCCACTTTAAATACTCTTAGTTGGATATATTTTTTCTCGCTTAATTATCGTAAGGCCCTTAGGTACACGCACATACAAAGATATATCGTATATACCGTCCGTAGATAAAGAGGAATTTAATTGAATGCTGTTTAACGGCTCATCAACACAGTATATGTTATTTAGAGCCGCCCCAGAGAGAGGGAAAGGATACATAGGAATCCGGGAACCGTGCCCTACTCTTATTATCGAATAGATTCCTATGGTTCTTTAACGTGCTTAGATCGATACACGGGACCGCCCGGTTTACGTCCCCATCCGAAGGACGAGGCTAAGGGAAAATGTCTTGCTCAAGAACACACCGACGAAACTCAGTGGCATCATGGAGGATTGAACACGGGTCTTCCGGTTACAAATCCGCCGCGCTACCGACTGCGCCACGCCAGCCCAGATAAAGAGGAAGAAGAATGCTAGATAAAGAGGAAGAAGAACGCTAGGGAGAGATAGGATGAGTGATAGCTAGTTCACCAAAACGTATTTTGATTGGGGTTGACATTCGTTTGGTATAACGCCATTATCTGAAGATATAGCCCCTCAACACATGAGACTTATTCAGTAGCCAACGTGCAAGAGTCGCACATGCGCAATTCGTTTACGGCAACTAATAATAAAAAAGGTTCAGGCATTGCAAAAACAATATAAAATCATTTTTTCTACATAATCAAGGGCCGTAACTCTGCAAGGATATATTGGGTCGAATATCTTCAATGTCGAAACATCATACTGGTAAAAAAATGCTTACCAAGTTTGGTGTCATATACATTACTGACGTGAGCGAGCTGAAATTAACTTATTTTATTAAATCAAGACCAATAATTATGTAATGCAAATGCCCATTTTGACCATTATCAAATTGTTCAAATTGTATTGAAGCAAACTTTGAAATCAAAGCAGATACAATAGCATACAAGAAACTTAGCATTAAAGAACCAGTCAATCAAAAAACACGCACAGAAATAAACAATAATTACAAAGAAGAACAAAAGGCAAGAAATGACACCACAAACATAAAAGGGTTGAAAATAGGGCTACCGCCTTGGAACGGTCAGTGGCAAAAAAGGCCGCCTGGGTTTTAAACCAGGTTCTATGGTGCACTAAACCTCACTCTCATCCCAATAATACGGGGCGAGTTTAAATATATCCCCGCCAGGTTATATTCTCTAACGAACTAGACAGCAATTACAGGTAATATAAGTGACACACATAAATGATCATGTATATATGAATATAAAATCAAAAGCATATAAAGCCACAAATCACTCAATGACTTGGCAGAAGCCAAAACAACGAGAAAACAAACCGTTAAGGGTACAACCGGACAAGATGTTGAACATGCCATTTACTGAAGGAATTACGTCCACAAGTGGGATACATCTGAAATATTACGTCCACAAGTGGGATACATCTGAAATATAGTGCTCGATTATGCTCATTGTCAAAAGAATCCAAAATCTTTGTTTTACCGTAATCCTGCCAATATTGGTGACCAGACGTTTGATGCAGTTTCCTGCGTTGCGCAAGCAAATGCATTGCATGGACAATTATTCTAGAGACACATCGATTTTGCTCGGCGAAGACCGTTTTAATTAAAATGTTGTGAAAATCCAATATAAGTTAAATATGATATTTATGTTTGATCTATTTGAGAGCAAACATATTATCCATAAAACTACAGAGGCTAATGTGGTTAAACAGATTTCTAAAACGTCACTATACTGCTATTGAAACTTATACGCATTCCTTCACGCGGTGCTGAGATAGGTAAGAAAAGTAATGTGTTAATGTCTATTAGATCAAAGGACTGAAAGACCCGGTGATAGGTTTTTCTAAAGATACGATGTGGAGCATCAATAACACACTTTCAATATCTAGCTATTGTGACCATCTTGGATAAGGTAAGAAGATGAATTTTATTTTAGACAATCACGAACGTGTGAGGACTGCACATGCATTTTTGTTTTATGAAAATCAATCTGAAAATTTTGGAGAAGTAGAGCAAGCAAGTTCTTTATTCATTATTTGCAATATAACTCCATGCTAACACACCTTTGCCACGCTCAACAACATAACATAACGCTCATCTACCAGATGTATCAATACGAAATTCTCTGTGGCCTCTTGACTATCCCGTATTGAGTTTATATTTATGCCAACTAGATATTGGAGTAATGACCATGTTTATGTCCAGTTTGAATCAATCTTCGCAAAAACAAAAGGGAGCTCACGTACTAGTTCTGTGTGCCATACACTATAACAATAAAATATTTTGTGTCCTTTTCCAGAGCTCAACATTGACCTGACAGTTTTTTTGCCAATATTCCGATACTTTGTTCAACTTCGTGAACATATAATCGGTTACCTTTGGTTTCGAGAACATATACGAAGTAATAAAGAGAATTGCACAGATTTTAACGAGCTGGTGGTAAAAGTAAAACTTACAGCATACTTATGAACCCAACATCACCAAACCACACAAATACCAAAATTGTATTAAACTATTTGTTTATAGAAATATCAAGCTGTCTGAGACATTTTAGCACAATAGTGTAAGTCTTGGTGTTCTGCTATATTAAAGAAAAACTATTCAGAAAAAGAAACAAAACCAGATGACGATAAACCTGATGAAGAATGATTTAGATACCTTAAACTCATACCATATTTTACTTTTAAAAGACATCAATGACATCATTTAAACTACACACGGTAAACTACGTTTCACATGCAACATGCGTGTTTAATGACTACTAAGTAAATGGATATAATATTACTTTTATGGGCATATTTTGTTAAACAATTATTTCAATGATTGGCTAATGATACAAATTAAACTGTAACAATAATAAAGCTTTTTTACTAACAGTAGTTTAGACAATTACACTATGTGGACTTGCCAAGCATTTTTGATTGATTGATTGCATTGGATTTTATAGTCGCACCAACAGCTAAGGTCATATGGCGACTTTCCAGCTTCCATTGGTGGAGTAAGAAGTTTTGAATCACTTACATTCATAATAGATAAATGTTCGTCAGGTATGTTACTACTGTTTATAGGTAGATTGTTGGTATAACTATGGGTGCTACTGTGCACCTCCTGTCGCAGGTTTGTTTTTGTATTGCTATGAGAGATTTCTTACTTTAGTAATAATATCTTTACTGGTTCTTTGGGACCAACGAGCCCAGTATAGGTGACTTTGAAGTCGAATACGTTTAAGCCGATGCTAGGGGCGTGAGAGGTGTTGCTTCTAACATTACCTCTCATGATCAGACTCGATAAACTCGAGTCTGCCATTTTATTTTCTTGGTGGTGTGTGTTGCTTTCAAAGGATATCCCTCATCAGTACGTATTAACTGTCACACTAGCGTTCGTTTAGTGCAGTGTGGCGGCTGTAAAATGTCTCGCCGTGCTACGAATCAGTAGTGTTACTTTTTACTGGTCCATTGGGACCAACGAGTCCAATATAGGTGTCTTTGAAGTAGAATACCGCTTAAGCCGGTGCTAGGGGTGTTGCTTCTAACATTACCTCTCATGGACTCAATAAAACCTAGTCTGCTACTTTAATCTCTTTGTTGTGTGTGTTGCTTCCAACAGATCTACCGTATCAGTATTTATTCATGTTGAGTATTTTACCAGACACTCAGGCAGATGTATCGGAGCGTTTTATAACTCCTCTCGGTATCTGTATAATATATTAAACATCGACAACTATTACTCTTATAATGTGGTAAATAATGTTAACCCTAAAGAACTTCAACTTAACAAAGCTAATATTTCTGATACTGTCGCTTATTTTCGCTCAACTGAAATGGGAAATAATAAGCAAGTTTTAAGACAAGGAAGACGATTTTAATTTCGGAATCGGTAAATATCCTTACTTAGACGGGGATAATCTCAGAGCGACATTACAAATTATTCGTTTTTCTAGAGCTTGTATTTGAGCTGAGGACTTTAATATTCGTAACCGTTGTGTGACTAAAAAGCTACTCCATCTGGGCTACAGTCACCATAAACTTCGAAAAACATTTGTAAAACTGTGTTATCGTAATCATTCATATATACATGATTATCTTTGTGTTATACTTATATTACCTATAAATGTTGCCTAGTCAGACACAAATCTGAGATCGTGACACTGCTTTCTAGTATACTTAAATTGAACTCAGACTGATGTGTTGAGATTCTGATACTTAGTTCATTTGTTTAGTCTTAGTTCAAATCTACGATTTGAGTCTAATTCCTAGACTAAAGCATATTTGAATATTGGTCTAGAGGTTTTTTGCTAGAGATTCGTATAGTTCTATCTAGAATCCAATCAATTTCTCTGAGCTCTCTATAGCATATATATGTAGGCGTGGTTAACCTGTGTCTGTGTATTATCATGCTATATATATATATATTATTCATTTGTCTTTGTGATCTTGCAGCTTCCCTTGGTGTAGGTGTGAGGAGGCTGACTATTTTAAAGTGACCCTCAATGCACACTATCTGTTTTGATGAAAGAATCTCCAGAAAAAATACTAATGGCTGATTACTATGCGGCACCCAAAATATGTGTTTAGAATTATTACAAAGAAGCGGTGATGAGCACACATGACAAAACCTTTTTTTCCAAACAATACATAGAGGAGAGTAAATACTAGTGTGGAAATCCGAGACATGTAACCACTTCTAGCATACAATAACTTATCGATATACATTTCAAAAACAAATATAACAATTGTCCTTTTGAAACAAATACCAGCTATCAAAATACCAAGTGAACACAACATGTCATAGAAAGGCTATATGACCAATGAATTAACAAAGTTACAAAATAGTTTTCTCCCATTGAAACGGTCTGGGATAAAATGACCACGTTGGTGTCAAACAAATGAAATGTATTATTTCGTCTGTCTTGTTGATCTTATAACTCCCTTTTATATATCTCTGTCAACCATTACATTTAAGCGAGAAAAAAACGCATCGGGCTTTGATCCCTTTCGCCCCCACATTTTAAATGTCGTCTGCTAAAATTTGAATTCAAACTTTCATAAATTTCATAAATGTGTGTTATGGAATACAATCTTTCTGAGTGGAGAACAATGTAAACCCTGATCAGCCTGCACAAAGTGTACACTTTGATCTGGGCCTTCACTGGCGGTAAAACCAAACGTTTCGACTATGACAACAAAAAAACCGTTAATACTTTTGGATGTAACATTTATACCAATATAAACTACCAGTTACGACAAAATAATCAGTAGCAATGTTTGAGTTATGGCTTTCCACGACTCACTTTATTGCACCACAGATACTATAAAATACATAAAAGCAAACCTTCCATATAAAAGCAGCTCTTCATATTGTATTACTTGCGTAATGACGCCGTACACCTTGTTTGTAAGATCAAAAGATTTGTTTCTTCCATATGTTGCTTTTATGGCTATAATTTCAGGTTTACGTCAATGCAGTGCGATCCTGTTACATTATAATGCAACAAAATAGACTTGAACCGGTATAACAGGATTTCAACAGCTGTTTCTGCGGATAGATCCAGAATAGATCCAGATAGCATTTCATTTGTTATTGTACTGCGCAAGATTTTTGCTTTATTTACTCTTTATATACACTTTATTTACGCTTGCTTTTTGTACGCATAATTTACGTTTTATTTACGACCACAGATCAATGTTGCATAATATATATGATACTTGTTTACAGCTTTGTATTCAGCCGCCGATAATAGTCCTATTCTTGTATTAAGCGATAGATGATATCATTTTCAATGTGTACTGAATACTTCAAACAAATAATGATAACAACAACAATAACAAAAACAAACAAAATACATCTAAAATGTGTCCAGATAACAGCTAACTAGCTGTACAATAATGTATAGCGATTGTTCTGTTATCTTGTTCATTCAGGTGTCTGGTTTATAATGCAATAACTGTTATTAAAGCCTCATCTTATTATCTCTCGTTATCTTTTGTTGTGTCGCCGTTATCGTGTATTTGTACAAACTTACAAACGCTGACCAACATCGGACATCGCGGTAGCCAGGTAACACCAAAAACAATGCAGAACTGTGGAATATAATAAATAAACGAATGCTGTTTGGACGAAAACGTACGTGCAGATAAGACGTTATGAACAAGTCTTCTTTAACCATGCATTGTAAAGGGTTTTATGAACTATGCCTCCATCAATTTGATTTGTTTCGAATCTTTACAATAAAAATGTTTTTTCCTTTTTTTTATTCCATACTTTAGCAGACACTAATTGGTCCATTATGTATTTGATATTCTGTTGTAAGAAGATGACAAACGACACAAAAACTAGCGTGCATACTCATTCTATTAATTCACTCACCACAAAATGGTTCGATAACAATACGCCAAACAGAATAAAATAACGAAGGCGTGTCAACAACAACAAAAATAAAACGCTTGTGGAAAGCACAATCTCGCCCCTGGTAATTCTTAGCGGCATTTTTTCTAAGCACTAATTGTGAATAACTAGCAAATGTGTACATGGGACACGGATGCACCGCTTTAGCAATGTCAGTCAAATATACTCACGGTCAATAAAAACGCACCACAAAACAAATCCTTTTAAAAATTAGAATTTGAGGCAGTCTGGGCTAAATATAATATAATCCATATAACGAGTCGACATTTAACATGTTTTTACGTGCATATCTGGATTTAGTGCATTTCACATTGGTGTTATGAAATGCACGTGCATTTCCGGTTTTCTTCAGTTACATAGCACAAAGAAATATTTTTCTCAAAAACATTCATGGCATAAGACATTAATAGATATGTAAAAATGATCAAATATTGGTATAAACTATTGTCTACAGAGAACATTATACTAAAAGCAATATATAAGGATTTGTTATCTAACTGTAATAAGGGCGCGAAGAATTGGCTAACTAATATAAGGTTTATCCTAAACAGTAACGGTTTTAATAATGTCTGGGATAATCCCATGAGTGTTAGTTTTAAACTATTTCCTTTAATATTTAAACAAAGATTAATAGATAATTTCATGCAACAATGGAGATCTGATATAGAAGGCAGTAGAGTTTTAACGCTATATAAGGTGGTGAAAGAGAATTTTGATTTTGAAACATATCTAGAAACATTATGCTCCAAACAATTAAGAAGTTGTATAACAAGAATAAGATTATCCGCTCATTGTTTAAGAATAGAAACAGGGAGATACTCAAGAGGTAGAACAGAGAGGAACGAAAGAGTGTGCGAAATTTGCAACACTAACGCTATTGAAGACGAGTACCATTTTATTTTGATATGTACTACTTACTCTAACATTAGAAACAAATATATTCCGAAATATTACACAACTAGACCAAGCATGTTTAAATTTGTAGAATTGTTGCAGTCATTAAACAAAAAGATTATTCTTAGTTTAAGTAAATTCATTTCCGATGCACTTGTATTAAGGCTATCTACATCCATTTTAACAGACTAAAAACATCAACAAAAAAACTAGATATCTTATTTTAGAACATCCTCGTTTATCATTGACATACCATAATATATGTATGTTTTTGATTGTTTAAATATGTATGAAACAAAAAAAACTTAGTGATTATTTTGTTGTATTTGCAATGTTAATATCTGTCACGTGTGTGTATATTATAATTATCATATATTTGTAATGATGAAAAACTGTAATAGTTTAAGTCAATAAAAGTATCTATCTATCTATATCATAATACTGTCAGACGTCAAACAATAAAAAGACCAGTAAAACCATGTGGAATTTATTCCGAGACAGATTAATGCAGCTTGAAATTTAGTGCAATAGTTTTCTTTTTATGATTATCCACGGTAAAGAATGTTAAATGACATAACTACTTATAAAAGCATAACAATAAACATATGAGACAAGTTAGTTATCAATAGAAAATATGGGTTCAGCAGTTTTATTCGAAAGGCTTTGCAAATAATCCGACAGCATAAACATATGGAGTTGTGGTGTATTGGTGCGTGCGCACAATTGTGCGTTTTCATTAACCGTCAGTATATATTTTTTCAATAAAGTGTTTAAAGGTCATTCCAGCTGACCTGTTTTAGTAAGATCAAGTTTTTTGACATGAGAGGTTAATTTGTATGAAGTATGAAAGCCGTATGGCTGTTATTGTGCGAGGAATCAAAGCAATTAACATAGGTCAAAGTAATTTAGTATCTATTGACATTCACACTAGCGTTATTTCAATGCTGTTTGACGGCTTTCAAATGTCGCCCCGACAACAAATCAGAAGAATTTATTTACTGGTCCTTTGAGCTCACCAGGCCAATTTGTTGTGGATTTAAAGTAGAATATCGCACGTTATATTACCTATCATGCACAGACTCAATATAACTGAGTCTGCCACTTTCTCTCATTTGTGTTTGTTGCTTCCAGGATATTCTCTTTTCAGTATTTAATGACATTTACGCTAGCGTTTGTTTGGTGGTGTGTGGCGGCTGTAAAATGTCGCCCCGACTACTAATCAGTAGTGTTATAACTTACTGGTCCTTTGGGATCATCAAACCTAATTGTTTTGGAGTGTAAAGTAGAATACCGCTTAAGTCGGTGCTAGTGGGCGAGGTAGGTTATGCACCTTATATTACCTCTGCGCTTGTTGATTGCATGGAACCTTTTTCAGTATTTATTATATTGACCCACATGTGGTAGAAACATACTGCTATCATGTAGATATAAGAGTGTATGATGTTTTAAAGCTGTATACTTTTGGCATCTGAATAACTGACTTGATAAAGACTTGAATGCTAAGCCTTAATGCAAAGTATTGAAGAGAAAAAAGTGGATCACGGTCATTCATTTTAAATTACTGCTCATTGGAACATGCTGCTATATGTACAGTTTGAAAGCTCTGCGACTTCTGGGGTCTGAGAAATGTAATTAACCAAAACTTTAAATGTAAAACGTCATGTCCATACTATACTGAAAGGAAAAAGAAACGCGACACGGGAATTTCGGCTATATATTGTATATACTGCACACTTAATTCCATATATATTCCAAGGAAATCCCAAGATGTTTTGTAAAACAAAAGTTACAGTTAGTTAGAGAAAGGACACAACTGTGATGTTATAGACGTTTTAATCACAGTACACGTTGTAACAAGAAATTCATAAATGTTGAAGTTCCTCTTTCAAAAATTGAACCAGTTCAGTACTGTATTTAACGTAAAGAGTTTGCAAAATGTTGAATTCTAACTTTGCGCCAAACGCGTACTCTGTCAATAATGAAACTTAAAAGGAATACTTTTTGCTGTCTTACGTGTTGCTTTAGTCTTTTTTCCGAAAGGAAAGATCTTACGTAGCCATGTACCATTAGATTAACAGCAGCATATTGTATATACAATAAAATAGCGGAAATGCCCGTGGTGCATTTCTTTTTCCTTTCAGTATATTATTAATTCCGAAAAGAGCAGTAAAACAATTGCTAAGGTTGGCCTTCACAAAATTATGAACATGCGGTGTTAATGTTCTCCTTAAATGTACCACCAAGCTTAATATGTCAACCACAGTGATAAAATATCAATACATATCACAGCATTGCTTCGTCTATCTTACGTTTATGATGACATCAAAGGCTGACCACCGACACCGCAAAGTGAGACGAGGTACATTGGGAGCGGATAGCAGATGTATGTGGTAACGGAAATACTCACTTATATCACACCCACACTCTCACAGTTATCGTAATCCCCATTAATCCGTTTTTATATTACTACGTCCATTTATATATATACTTACGTCGGAGGGATTAAACGTTTAACCTATATACAAGTTTATCCATTTTTTTTTTAAATAATGATAACAACTCTTAAAGGCACAGTTAACAATCTGGGAATGTATTTGATACATTTTGATGAATTTCGATGAACTGTTTTTCTTGTTATATATAACAAATCGCATACATGTGAGGTCAACTTTTGAGACATATCTACTACTGGGTACACTGGTCAAATGTGGCAACATGGTCCCAATTTGTAAATTGTTGCGAACTATTACAGAACAGAACAGAACAGAACATAATTATTGTATTCAACTTGTACATAGTACCTCGTTGGTCAACATGATTTTACACAATACATGATTTTAAGTGAACAGTATAAAATAATTATTTTACAATATTTATGCAATTGATGAAAAGCAAATAAACAATATTGAAACACAAATAACAAGAAACAGCATGCTTTATAACATGTTGAAAAATGATTATACAATACATATACCTTATAGTAAAGAATGAATTTAAACTGGAATGATTAATAAAATAGTTCTTTGGTCAATAGCTCTTTTGATGTATTTAGCCACAAATATTAGTTGTTTTTTTATTTTCAGATTTCATTAATTCATAGAAATTAATAAAGCTCGGACATTTATAATATTTTTTCAGTAAGAAGCAGGGCAAATGGTAATGAAATGATATTCATCTTCTATCGTTTTTTTTTCAAAAAGTATACAGTATCTTTTATTTCTTTCTATTCTATTTCGTCCATATCAACCTTGCTCAATTTTAGAGAATGAGAGGAAAGTAGTAGCCTCAAGATAACAAATTTAAGTTACTTGGTACATTATCAAGATGTTTTTCAAATGCAAACTCATTTTTAAAGTATTTATACGAAAATAATACACCACTATTATCAACAGTTTCTTGCCATTTTTAAACAAAACAATCAGTATTCTTCTTTTAAAAATTAACCAAAGCCATGTTCTTCGAGTAGAGTCTTTACAATTAACAACTCCTGTATTACAGAACTAACAAATATAATATTAGTTATTTGGTTTGTTACTGACCCACTACAGAAATATGTGGGGTCAGAAAGATGTATAGGGGGCGAGGCGATAGCGATATATTTATGTAGGGGGTCAGTTACAAACCCAATAACTGATTTATTGCATGGAGCACCTTTTTTAGAAGCAAACACCGATATTCAACCCATTTTAATGGAGCGTCAACGTCATTGAGACGTTCGCGCAATTTGACGGGATGACGTTGACGTCACGACCGATATAGTTTAAACACATTATTAATTTACTTATTATGTTTGTTACTAACGCCTTAAAGAACTATTTGTGAATGATTTAAACTTTGAATAGGAATTGTAGTCCATAGTGTAGTCCATATTGTTTTTGTGACCCTCTATGAAATCTACTGACCCACTATAGAATAATAGAGGATCACCATGTGACCTCTCTAATCCAATGAAATTCCTAGGATTTTGTGCGAGGTGCAATAAAGGGTAGTAGGACACACGACCAACATAGTGATAGAATTGATTATCTACTAGTTTCGGTCAAACATTACCTTCATCAGGATATTATTGAATGATAGGCTTAGAAATTGTTACTTAAATACTATACTGAGGGAAAAAAGTTTAGATGAAATAATTCTGTATGCAAGATATACTGACATTTTGGGACTTTACGGGCTCGACTCCTACGTTCATTTATTCGTTACGTCAGTAAGATGTTCGACAGATATTGATGTGTGTTTTAGATATTGTGTCTATGGTAGTAGTTTCTTGATTTTACAACCACAAATGTATTATTTCCAGGGCGCAACAAAAACTTGCTAAACTTTGTTCACTCAGTATATAAGTTTGCGGCTGTCGTCACGTGATCGGTAGTTCAAAAAATGGATTTACAGAAGAAAATATAATTGTTCTTAGATAAATGTTTCTATAGCACGTAATGTAAAACTATGAACCCGGGAAAGTAAAACATATTATAGAGCAAGCTCTTGTATTTTCAGAGAAGAGTTTTTTAATATGTCCTAAACTCATTGCAAACCCGTGACCTATGAGCAGTGCCTAATTTGAAACACTTGACCGAGGAATATAAATTGGTTTTAATGACAATTTGAATTGGACGATTACTTCAAAAGTCACATGACCTTGTATCATACTTCTCAGTTTTAAAGGTATGACTTTAAAACTTAATAATTGTAACTAAACTGCATACTGAGGGTGATCAGCTAAAGCATGCAAGTACGCTAAATCGTTCACCATTTTCCATCCTATTTTATTACCCTTTTAATAGGAAAACAACAGGTCAGTAAAACTCACAGACGCTGGCAGAACTATTGTGTGAAGGTGAAAACAATCAATTCGCTGGCAGAAGTATTGTGTGAACGTCAAAACAATCAATTTATATAAGGCTTGGCGACTTTTTGCGATCTAAAGTTTTTTTAGTTTTTTATTTCGTTGTTAATACAAATATTTTAAGTGATATTTTCTAGACGAAAACTATTGTGTATATATATTAGTCTATTTAAAGCAGGGTCTCGATGATCAGTACATAAAAAATGCTTATTAATAAATGCAGACAATTCTCAAGTTTTTGCGTCTGAGTGATCAAGATCGATACGTGACGTTTCGGCACCAAACCATTGAATCGGCACCTAGACGTTTCGGCATCAAACCATTTCGGCATCAATTTTAATTGTTACCTTAGCAGTTTCGGCACCCATTTATATTTGAGTATTATAATGAAATAAAGAAGTAAAGAAATTAAATATTTTATAGAGAGATCACTTGTAATTCATTTAAAATGAAAAGTTGATTGCCTTAACGGCAACTCCGAAGCGATTTTGAGCCTGAATACAACTAAAACATGAACATAAATATGACCCATATAATATGATAATCACTTGTAAAAATTAAGTAAATATGACTTTTATATTATATTGTAGCATGGTCACTGAAATTCCCTTTGTAATAGCTCAGGTGTAAATCGTTTACTTGAAAATACTTGAATATGTTCCCTGTAACATGTATAATAATATAATGTTTCTAAGACCAAATAAAATGTATCTGTATTCATACAGTATCTTTTAATTCTTCACTTTACCTTCCTGTCATCTCCATATCGACGACTACAGGTATGTGACTTGAACAAAGCCTCCACAAACTATACCCATTATTAAAAATCGTCTACATATAACGCATGCGTTATACTTTTCTTGTTTATTGTAACAATGGTGCAAATATATACTAGTAGGTCAGTCACAAATGAAAGGCAATACGAGATCAAGGTAGTTCTGTTAAAAAAGGAAAATGATGATAATGCTCACATCAGTACATAAGTGAGAAAAGTAGACCTATAGAAATCATAGCACCCAAACGCAATGACACCTTAAAGTCCGCACTGCTCCACATAGAGCAAATTAAATATAAAATGAAAAGGAAAATACACAACACAACGAGTGGTGAAGACAAGGTTACCGACTTGGAAACGGAAAAATAGTACATAATTTACAAACCAGAAACTAGGGCAACTAATGGGAAAAATACTGGCAGCATTTAAACCTACAAATAGTTGGTCAATCAATAATGCTGGGTAAAAAAAACATCCAAATCACGAGACTCCATTTATAATTACTATTAAAGATTAATATAAAAGATGTGTCAATAGAAGGTGACGGTGATCATTTGAAAAGAAAGAGACTGAAAATCTGTGTTCCGTTGCTATAATAATGCCTTTTTATTGCCTTATGTTAAAAGATAATATGTGTCAATGTGACAAGTTTGCTTTGGTTGAGAGCGTTATTTGTGCTGTTTTATTACTTCTATAAACGTTTGACGCAGTTCGAATTGCACGTTATTGTGTTACGAGATTAATGTTGGGAACTGTTAGCATATTCGCACGATTTGTAATCTTTGCTGAATGTCTATGAGTTGTGCGTTTGCTGTTAGTTTACCATCAGCTATCGTTCAGATTTTGAAACAATTCTATAACGAGTCAGATTTGTGTTCATCTAGTTTGTTCCAACAGATGGATCTTGAACTATTCTCGTAAGATGCCGGAACTGGAAATGACTACCCATGTTGATTAGCCATATTAGACACGCGATAGACGCACGAGGAGGGTTTATTCTGCAAAGAGCGATATCAGTCACGATGGCATTGATTTTAACCAGTTAATTTAATTAATTATTCACAACCTGTTACGGGTCACAGATGTTGTATAACATACCGATAAGATCGATCGATACCTTCATTACCTGTACAATATGTGTAGGCATAGCCTTGTGCTGTTCTACTCCATAATTTAGAATCTTGGAAAAGACGTCTTCTCACCACTGCTAAATAATTTAAAGGGACACATGGCAATCTTGAGTTTATTCAAACTTTAAAATTTGCTCCTCGATTTAGTTATCCTGCGTCATTTTTGCTTTAAAACTGCTTGCATATAATTAAATAAAAAAAATATTGATATTTCAATTTTCTTCATTATTTTTACAATTTTTGCGGCGGGGAGCAAACTCCCCGCTGCAATGTTAACAGAAAGGTATACCAGCAATTGAAGGCTGGCCAGATTTCTGAGCTAAAAATAGCTCTGAGAGCTAAAAATAGCACTTAAGTTGCAGCCGAACAGCATTCAAATTATATGCCTCCGGGTTTGCATGAACTGAATATAATAAGAAGAACTGACTTAAACTAAGAAGAGCTATGTATGTAATAGGAAAATAATAATATTCCAAATGACAATATATCAAAATTCTTTGGGAAAAAAAGCAAAATATAACAATATTGTATTTATACGCATTTTTGAGAAAAAAATGTTTATGGCGAATTACTGGTAGATCGTGAAAACAACATGAGTATTGCTTTATTATGTATAATTGTATATAACAACAACTATTTCGAAAGTAGTTTAGTGATTTACAAGTCAGTGAATTATTATTAATGATGAGACGAAATGAAGAAATATGTTTAGACACCACTGGTTTATTATTGTGCTGGAATATAGCATATATAGAACTCTTATTATCGTTATATCTCCTGTATTTAAGATCGGATTCGATCAAAACTTTCATAGATTGTAGAGTTCAGGGTCTAGTTATGCAAGAACAGAAAGGTAGCGGGGCATTCCGGACCAATTGACAAGAGGCAAAAATGGCAAGAAAAACTCTCGTCGGGCGCTATTTTCCCCCATTTCTATTAATTTGTCCTGCACTTAGTTATTCATGGCATGTTCATCTTATTCAGATTGTGTCTGTTACACAAACCCCGCATCATTTAGCACTTTCAGTGCTTTGATTTAAATATATTATTGGTGCAATATTTATAAAAAGTTAGTAATATGTAAAAACAATTTGCTTAGAACTAACAAATAATATTCATGATTGAATATATGCAAGTTAAGAGAAAAACTAACGTAACGCCGAGAGTTTTTAAAAACCAAGATTGCTGTGTGTCCCTTTAACACACCCCATTAGGTTATATAGGGTCGGCAACCTCAAAGGAAGATGAGATGATGAATGAAGTTTCCCATCAGACATGCCTCCACCAAGGATCGAATCAGCGCGGGCAGAGGTCTAAAACCAAGGCCTTATCCACAGAGCTACCAAGACCACTTAATGAATATATTCGTAAAAACATAATAAAATATATAAAATATTCGAAATAATTGTCATTTCAAAATTCGGCGTGCCGCAGCCGGGAATTGAACCACAAACCTCTTGCTTTCCGGCCAAGTATGCTTACCATTACACCACCACGCCATCCCATAGCTGAATGACAATTATGATGTTATTATATGACGTAGCTCTTTAAACCTACTGAATTCCAGCGATAGGCGACTACATACAACGTTTATTATTTTATACAAATTCTCTGTTGCGTCTAACAAGGACACTGAATTATGAAATATTCGGAATAATTGTCATTTCAAAAATCGGCGTGCCGCATATATAATTAAAATGTTCACCTATATTTGTTCATCAGACTATATATGTCGTGGGAGAGTGGTTTAAATAAACGTACACGTTTGCGATAGGGATGTGAAAATCATAGACTGAAACATATATTAACTACCGAGCTAAAGGGTTAAAAGGGTTAAACACAAACGATTAGATGATGTATTTGTATACCGTGACACATGTTTGTATATAAACTATCTCTAAATAATTCTTTCAATAAACTATAACACTTATAAAAAATCAAAAAAATCGGAGATTTCTTTATCGTGTGAACACTATGAATACCTTTGAAACGAACATTTTAATTATAATTGCTGACAAGCAATTTGCATGTTTATGAATAAATTAAGTCAACCATGTCAACATCCAATCTGCATTAATTAGTATTGCCATGTTATTCAGTATACTCACGTACTGTGAGCAATTTTGATAAATGTTTCCTATTTGAACTATAGAAAACCAGCTTTATTTTGCCTGCATTTCAATTTAAGGCTCAATTTATGATTGAATTAAAATAATACATATTCGTTTTTTTGGAAGGATATGCATTATTCACACGCTCTTTCAAACTGGGGCTTATGTTAAGAAATTCTTAAAAATTGAGCTTCCAGTGGGATTCGAACCCGCAACGGTTCTATGATTCTCGCAGCACCATGGAATGCTATGTTAGTACCTTTTACCATCACGTTAAATAGTCTCGGCAAGAGTAACTCGGCAGAGCCTCGTCATTCTTTGTTTTCTAAGCCTCGCCTAATGAACTTAATAGTAAAATGCAGTAAAATGCAGTGATATGGTACCTCTCTCTCTCTCTCTCTCTCTCTCTCTCTCTCTCTCTCTCTCTCTCGCTCTCTCTCTCTCTCTTGTTGCATTATAACCACTGAAACTTTAATCAATGAAACCATTAAACCTTCTAGAAAGATTCTACAACTTGATAGTTGGACTCAGCAATATCCAATGTCACTTCAAATGTAATTTATTATTAATGATGTATTGTCAATTTCGTATATCTGTTAACGGTATTTGACATATCCAACACGTCTCGTGGATAAGGCCTCACCCTGAAACGTGCTACAGACCTCTGCCCCACGTGAGTTGGCTCCCCTGCGGAAATATGTCTGATGGACTTAAAACTACATCCTTAATCTTATCTCCCTTTGAGGTTTCTGTCCCAATATAATCCAATGTACTGTATTGACGTGATAACTCCTCACTCTATGCTTATTTTATATACAATTTCGACCGTGTATCTAAAACAGTAAAACAAATACCAGAATATTCATATGATACATGTCGTCCATATGTTTTATTAAAGGGACACTGTCCGTAACTTTTAGCTTATATACAATAATTATGTTCGCAAACATTACACACTAAACATTATTGAATATTTACTAATTAAAAGCAAGATTGTTTAACGGAATTCAATCGCGGTACAAAAAAAAGTAAATCCGCTTTGTACGTTTGAACTCGCAGCCCAAACTAAAATTAAACTCACCGTAATAAAAGTGTGTGTAAGCGTAAAGTGGTCGACAACGCTCCCGACTGAGCTAAGTGGGCTATACATATTTCGCAATACATACTGTGATGAAAACCTAATGCGCTAATGGAAGTCACGTGATCGCAGAAAAAGTAAATATTGCGGGTCCCACTTTATTTACATATAATAATTAAAACTTCTTTTTTTTCAAACTCACGAATGTATTCCTAAAAACTTCTATGGGTCTATCCTCATGTTTTCATGTATACATTTCACTGAATAAAAGTCAGACAGTTATTTGGTTATGCTCAATATCTGCTTACTTACGGACAGTGTCCCTTTAATATTTTCAACACCCTTTTTTTTTTCTTTTTTTTTTTTTGTCAGTTATATATTGCGTTCATGTGGTTCTTATTACGCCCCTTGACTCAAATTATATACATGATTTTAGATATTGTGTTTTGTATTTATTGGACGAGGGCCAGTCCAAATAGGTGTATGCCATTAAATATTTCATCTTTTAAATACAAATACATGTGATATAATGTATTACTATCCAGCGACTGTCATACACGGTTTTATGGTATGCGCCGTACCATATGAAATGCTTGTATCAAATTCCATGTATACGTGTCATGGTAAATTCTTTTGTGACACACGACACTGTCACAAGCCTTTTGTGTTTCAATACTATAGTATTTTTCGAGTTCAAAACCGTGTTTTATCAGGATTAAGGCTGGTCTTATCGATTTTTGAACAATTTAAATCTTCCGAATATTAAGAGGGATTCGATTTTTGTCAATAACGTTGCTCGTTTACTGTCTGAATAAATAAACTAGTCAGTTTTATCTTTTGACTGTTGAGATAAATAGGTAATATGTTGATGGAAATATATAATTAAACTTCTCTATTGAAGATAATCTAAGATGAGTGCATGTACCGCCAAACGTAATTGATAAATTGAATGTTGTCCTCATTTGACAAAGAGTATAATGTGTTCATGTGTAGAAGGACCGGACACAAATGAGGAGAAAAATAGTAGACTCAGCGGGTTCGAACCATGATAGCGATATTGCTGTTTGTCACCGCCATAACAGCTATCTCAGGAAGAAGTGACTCCCTTATAAAGATATATGTAAAACGCACTTTGTGAAAAAGCTGCAAATGCAATTTGTGTAATGAATGGCAATTACTGGTTGTTCTGCAGTATTATTTAAGATACAGCTTTCTTTGAAATATTACGACGCTCATCTCAATTATAGTATGGCTTTTAGTTTGCTTCAGTCTAGAACCTGGTTTAAAAACCAAGCGGCCTTTTTGCCACTGACCGTTCCAAGGCGGTATCCAAATTGCCGGCCTGTTTGTGATTGTGATGTCACATGCCTTGCTTCTCATAAACATTGTACTTGTTTTTGTGTTTTTTTTTTGCTTTCATCGTGATATTCTATAAAAGCTACATTCCCTATGAAATTTCCAGGGCATTAAATTAGCCAATCAACATAGAAAAGTAGCTTTTTTGTTCGTTAAAACGTGTGAAAACCAAATAACAAATAAGAAAACGTTATCAAAAATCGAAAATATTCACTTGCACCCTCACCACATTCTCCAGAATAGTGAACGTTCTATGCCATTGTTATACCATGCTTAATTCAAATATAGCTTTTAATGACATGTTTTCATATCAGTTGTAGCTTTCGTTATAACATTGTCTTATCTGATGCAGCTTTATATCTATGTTCATGTGACCTTTACTTTTTTTTATAACACTACCACGCATTATGGGATTTTATAGCTGTTTTCGTAACATAAAGTGTTGTTTTATTTTATAATATTAAACCCGCACATTTAAAATTTAGCTTTATTTATAATATTATATATTGTTCGCCACTCAAATACTCATTTATACCGTATTTTTTTCATAATAAACATTACGTTGTCCGAATATTAACTTGTATAACCCATCCAACCCTTTCTTCAAGAAGAAAAAACGGGGTTGGCTGGGGTATGAAATAAAACCTTAAGTTCGACTTAAAACGTTTGCACATTGTAAAATTAAAACATTTAATAGGTAACTGTAAATGGGTTGTCGCATTTTTTTAGTAAAATATGTCGAAATATCCGTTATAAAATAATAATATAAGCTTTCCCATCACTTAATGGAATTAAGGCGGGACCACGTAATGACATGAATTATTAGATATAGCATATCATACTATTTGTGACAATAATCTAGCGCATAACCAAATATTATAACATTGACACAAAAAAGCTATAATAAATATACCTACCGTGTTTATTACCGAAATTAAAATTCCATTAGCTGAGCACAGTGTTTGACATTATTAACTTTCAACATTTTAGCTAAACATTGTATCAATGAAGATTTTTACACACCCACATTAGTCAGTGTAACACACCTTGTGATTAACAAGCGAATACGATACACCGTACCTTAAATAGCGGTTTAACAATAGAACGAATGTGAAATCGGTCACGTTATACACACAGCTATTTCAGATAAATCACAGTTAATGATAAAACAGTAAATTTTTCAGATAAAACGTCAGCACGTGTTGACTTCAGTCTAATTAAACTTTGTTGTATACTGCGTTTTATTTCAATAGTGTTTTATTTGATATGTTATATTTTAAGTAAGAACCATAACTGATTTTTGTTTTGTATTTTAAACGAGTGCACTAGACGAGTGAAAAAGACAATACTTTCATTATTTGATCTTTCACTTCAGGATGCAAGCAAAAAATAGCAACATTTAACAAAAACTAACAACATTTTCTGACTGAATTTAAAATGAAAGTTCGTCTTGGCAGTATAACAATAAAACTATCAATTTAGCAGTTTTGTTAACAGCATCGACATGCTATTTCAGTGATATTATTAAATACAATAGTGTTTTACACCACGCGATACGCTTTGATTTAAAATAACTTTAGTATTTTACCATATAGCACTAGCGGATACAGCGGCGGGGGGGGGGGGGGGGGGGGGGGGATTAGTATTTTACCACTAATAGCGGATACAGCGGGGTGGGGGCCTAAAATTTCCGGATCATACATGTATGTCCATGTTACTGTAGATAAAATATCAAACAATTTCGATGCACGCCCTCAGTATAAACAATTTTATCACTCGCTTCGCTCGCTCGCCGCATAATGGCTAATGAATAATGAATGGTTTTATTAACACATTGTTAAATCCTTTTATTTGAAAACGGACTTTTTTACCCTATCAATGCACTACCGCAACCGTTTTATGAGGCTAAAACGAACCCGAAAATTGACCAAAATCTTACGCCCCACCTAAGCTGAAATCCTGAATCCGCCCCTGTTTAGCCCCAGATTACTTTAACATCAGTTACAATTACATGACACTACTACTGTTTAAGGATTAGTGGGTTAATAAAAGAGCAAAAATGCATGCAGCATTATGTATAGAAAAAACATCATAACGAAAAGGGTACGACAACTGGACAGTATGTATGTATGTCTGTCTGTGTGGTATGTATGTATGTATCTATGTCTGTTTGTGTGGTATGTATGTTTGTATGTATGTATATATGCATGCGTGCGTGCGTGATACACTTGCATGCAAATGGGATTTTTACCAGGTAGAGAATATGACCACATCAAATCGCGCTAGGACCCCCACCCATCTTCATGTTCGTTTTGTATTGTTTTGTTATAATCATTAAAGGTCTTTCATGACACTGCGTGTGCAATGTGGCTTCATCGTAAATGGAGTTTCTATTATTGAATTCACAGCAACTCTGCCCATGCTTCATAGTATATCTTAAGTAACTAGAGGATGAACCTGGCATGTTCATTCATGTCTGTCGCCATATAACCTTTCCTGTATGTGTGCGCCGTAAAAGATAAACCCAGTTCAACTGGATAGCATCTTCACTATAAACTTTGTCATAGAATGTTTAATATCTACACTAACATATTTAAGAGATAGTTCACATGCCAAATTATCGGAACCAACCAGATTGCAGATCGTGGCATTTGTTATATACTATTTAATACCGCAACAAACCAAATGCGCCTTTGGCGCAGTCGGTTAGAGCGTCGTCTAGTATGTATCTGAACAGAAGGTTCAGGATTCGAGCCTTCTATTAAACCATGCAATGTTAAAATATTTCCAAAAATATTATACGAAACTACTACGGAATAAATCTGATTGGTTCCGACAATTTGGCATTTGCGTACTCTGTTAATGGACCTATGCGTTATATGGTCTGTATACTTTTGTTTAATAGGTGTATTTTATGCATCTATAAGTTGTTAATATATTAATCCTTTTCGTGAAGAGAATGAGGAAAAGTGTTATATAAAGAGCATTTGTTTTCCTTTTTTTTCGTTATTTTTACAGACAAGCTCCGAAGTGGGAAAATCCATCACACGACTAAATGGCCCAGTGTAAATATGTTATTGTACTAAGTTTTCTCCTTTTATGGACATTATCATACCTTTCTATGCGTTGGTGGGCATAAATAAACATTGTTCTGCTTTTATATCTCTCCTTGCCCGCTAAGACTGATACTCGCCCTTCATGTTGAATAGCGCTGACAGGTTTGCTTCCCTTTGATATGCTATTTTGCAATATACGCAATGAAGCACGTTAATTATTAAAAATATTTTAGACATAGCGCAGACATATCTCGCTTTGAAATTTTTCAGGAATTTTACGTAAAGCGGGTATTAAAGATTATATAGTACATGTATACACACAACCATTTATTGGCTTTAAGCGTGTCTGCCTTTATCAAAGAGGATGGTGTTATACGTACACATGAACATTTTTTTCCGTCATATTTAGCACATTTTAGACCATATAATTATGACGGTCGATTTGGAGGCCAACCACCCGATTTTTCCTGGGTAGAACCAGTACTGTATACCTCCCGCCATCCGAAAGTGTAGACTCTTACGGATGGCGGGTGGTATACAGTACTGGTTCAAAAGGTTCAAAAGGTTTCCTGCAAAAAATCGACCGTCATAATTGGCCTAATGTGCTAAAAATGACGTAAAACACCATTCAAACAAACAAATGCAATAACAAGACTTGTATAGGTATGAAACCACCAATTACTTTTCCCCATTGACAGAAAATATTACAAATTAATGATTTGGTGCAACTTCAATTAAAGTATGGATAATACAGCAATGTAATTTTCATATAGGAAAATTGCTTTCCACTAGAAAAGCCACCAGCAAGGTTTTACTAAACAGGTCAAGAGTTCAGCTGTGTTCATTGATAGTTGCTCACAAAATGGCAAATGTTCATCAATAATCCATTAAAACCTACCAATACACTTCTTATACATTCAAAATTGAATAGAAATTAGCCTTAAGGTGCCCCTTTCTAACATAAAATGAAGGATTTTTTTATGAGGTAGGGCAAGGGTTATTTCTGTTGTCCTGTTATTGGCGAAATTTACATTGTGTTATCTGTTTCTGTGAAAAAATATTAACTGTTATCTGTTATTAGATGTACTGTTAACTGTTTTCAGTTTTTTTTTTAATTTACTGTTAACTGTTATCAGCAAATTCAATTTGCTATTATCCTGTTATGAGAACCCCACTTAACCACCCCAACCCGCCTTTTTATAACAGGAACTACATTCAACTACAACTCGGAAGTTTATAAGCAATTTTTGTTGGTAAAACTATAGAACAATACTCGTCTTTTCGCTCGGTGTTAGAGATAACAGAGTTACTTCTCTTTGATAAGCAAGTATACGATTTACAGAAATGCGAAGCAATCAGTTGTAAATCCAACAACATAAACGTGATACCGTTAACTTGCTTTCATAAATGGGGATTATGCTATTATTGCTACTAACTTATTTCTTGCTAAGCTACATATTAAGTAGGCTATTTTATGTTATACCGCGATCTTCTTGTTTATAAGTTTGCATATATTTTAACGGAAAATAGACAAACCATACCATTGAAAAATACGCTGATTGAAGAGTAAAATTGATCTCTGATGTTTAAAAATCTTAGTGGGTGTTTATGTGTTTAAAAACATGTACACTTCCGTTTTATATAAATTGTGAAGTAAGTCGTTATTAGTTAAGTGTATCCGCCATGGACACGTTAATGAAAATATAACAGAAATATATATAATTTAAAAACACAAAGATCTTTAGATAGAAAGAGATTTTATTTAAATACAAATGTCAACTAAATAACGGTGCAGTAAAAACACTTGACCATAAAAATGCAACATAAACAATTAAATCAGTACATGGAGACCCACAGAGGTAACGTATTTGCAACAATAATTTACTCCGAAGGGGACCGTCAAATCACGTTTGTGGCCTGTTAATTATCATACCCCGTCCAACCCGCATCTCCAGTCATCTATCGCGGGTAATGCGGCCTCCGCTTAAATAGTCCCATGGTGATTACTGACTTTTTTTGCCCCCCTGGCTAGAAATATGCTTTACAGGTGTCGATTTATAAACAAATCGATGTTATTACACAACATTGGACATATATAAATAGCATATGATAATTGTTTAAGCAAATACTGTTATCCCGTATATCATACATATAACCGCATCACGTGTATAAATCGACATAAAAAAACAGAAACAAATATGGCGGAAATTATTTTGTTGGGGCGGCATTTTCATTCAGAAAACAAATAAGCTGTTAATAACATGGCCAGAACAATTATTAGAGGTGATCAAATATCTGCTAGGGAGTTGGGGCAATGGTTGATGCATAACCTAGTTTATGAGATGAGACGGGGTTTCCAGGAGAAATACTTTTGAGGACGATGATCATCCTTCATGACGTTTGAACTTTGATTCCCGCGTTCATGGCGTTGAAGTTGAACGGTGTTCACGATAGTGCAACACCAGAATGGTAATTGTTGTGTTTTATAACATGCATACATTTAGAATAATTTAATTTGACCTCAAAATGATGTAAAAAGTGCCTTCAAGAAACGCCCTTGAAAGTGGGTTATACCGCGACTGGCGCGAGGTCAAACCAGGTGAAATTATTCACAAATTTCCGATGATTTTTCAGTTGCTAAAAATGATCATTATATGTAAATACATTTTAGTAAGTTGCTTCTAACACCTGCACACCACCACCCCGCCCCCCCCCCCCCCCACTACCCACACACCCACCCCGCAAAAAAAAATTAATGCTTGATAAAAATGTCCAGATTGCCGTGTGTCCCTTTAAATCACAAACTTACACTAGTAAGTGTTTGGATATTGTCAGACCGTTTTAGTTTTGAATTGAATTTGTTAATTAAGTTGAAAATACTGTAAGTATTGTTTTATTTACTAAATAAAATTTAAAAAAAGTCCTAGGAGTCGTCAAGTTTTAAAGGCACAGTTCACAAAACTACTTTAATATAAGAAACTAACCCACCAAATATTGTAATGGTTATTTTGACCGTTTTTATAGCCGTTATTGGGCTATATTCCCAATGCCAAAACATATAATTTCCCCCCAATTTTGAAACAAAAATTCCCAATTGAAAAAAAAAGAAGCCTTAGTGTGACAAATACTGAGAATAAAACACTTAAATGCCTCTGCTGACCTTAGTGTAATGAAAAAAACAATAAAGATACAATTATTAAATGAACGTATTTTTTCCCAGTTTTATGAAAAATCGCGCTAAAATTCCCAATTGTAACGGTATTTTTTGGGTTATCTTCCCTAAGTATAGAAAAAAAACACTGTAACGGCAAAATTACCGAACAAAGCCTTTCATCAAAACTCTACCCAGGCATCAAAACTCTATCCAGGTGTTTAGGTCATATATAACAATGTATATGTGCCAAATAATAGTATAGGATTTTTCATGGGTTCTTAAAAAAACTGAAATTGAATATGCGTAAAATGAACTATCAGAGCTCGATATTTAGCATTTCCGACTGTCTGGGACAAGTGAAAGTCAGATTAGAACAAGTTGCATGTAAATGTAAAGGGAATTGTCTGTTGGTACAAGAACAGGGCTCAGTTTAGTATTTGCAACATTCAAGTCTGAAATTTTAACATATATATTTCAAACTTTTAACGTGGTAAATTCACAAGGTTTCCTTCACATTTTATTTCAGTTTAACACTGATTTCTAAAAATCATCTTTGAAATAAGTTATGTTCCATTGCCTTCACTATTGTTACACTACGGTCAAAAGTATATTGCAATATACCAGACCCGTAGTGCAATTTGTAAATGCATTACGGTTTCAACATTAATTTGTAGCTCTAGTTTAAAGTAGCTATCCCGCCAACATCAGCCAAATTTTGCAATATGTAGACCGTTTCTAAACTACTGACGGCGATTTATAAAATATAATTCTCAAAATATGTAAGTTATATATATATATAAATATTATTTATTTATTATTTATAGATACATATATGATATATATAAGTTACATATTTTGAGAATCCAATTTCTATAGACACAATATAAACGGCTTTAACCAACCAGACCAAACCCCAAAACTGGACCGTCGAATTAGGAGTTACCAACTCATAAATTTCAGGACTCGAAATTAGCACTAGTCCGGTAGCCCGAAGCTGTTGGTCTAGCAAATGTTTGTGTCTGGGTATTCCGAACAAATAAACAAATGCATGTATGGTCTGCCTCTACCACGAAAAATCAACCGTCATACATAGCCTAGAATGTGCTGAAAAAACACGTTGAACACCAAACAAACAAAACAAACTTGTCCACCGCCACCTCCATGTCCACCGCCATATGCATGCCATCTTCGGGATGGTTAACATTTTGTACTATTGATTTTATGAATATTGAGTTCTGCTCAACCCGGGGCTAGAGGGCGTGAGCGGTAGCTAGCATATTTCACTGCAGCTCATGAACAGTCTCAGTCAAACCGAGACTTCAATATTTCGTATGTGTCGTGCTCGGCCTTTCCAAATGTCCATTATCATACTCTTATGTATAGCACAGTGGCGTTGCTTGTGCAGTGTGGCGGCAGTAAAACGTCTTCCCGCGCTTGCAATCAGTACTGTTATTCATTCGATCTTTGGAGATCGCTGAGCCCGATACTTATATTTAGTTATCGGTGGTACATTTTCAATTTCTTTTGTTTTCTTACTTAATTTTTGATTCGATGGTTCCACTACTCCGGCCGATAAAAGGCTCTGGGTATTGTTTAACCACTCATAGGGTATGTTGTCTGCTTTTTAATTTAGTCTTTTGGCTGTTACTTGTCATAACCGCTGCTCCCAACTAAATTCCATTATGTTTATTTCGCTCTTCGGGGCATTTAATTGTATTAGATACTGGGACCATACGCCGTACGACATGGGGAAGTAGTATAATCCATGTCCACCGCCATATGCATGCCATCTTCGGGATGGTTAAAATTTTGTACTATTGATTTTATGAATATTGAGTTCTGCTCAACCCGGGGCTAGAGGGCGTGAGCGGTAGCTAGCATATTTCACTACCGCTCATGAACAGTCTCAATCAAACCGAGACTGCAATATTTCGTATGTGTCGTGCTCGGCCGTTTCCAAAGGTCCAATATCATACTCTTTTTTATAAATAGTTACAATAGTTTTGTGTTCAACCCTAAAAGTATAGTGCAGAATTATCATCTGTGAATGATGTGTGCATCAGATAGCACATCTGTCACTGCAGATATTGGAGTGGCTTCATGATCATAGTAATAGTGACTGATTGATTGTGCATCCGACATATCATGTTGACGCACTACAGGATACCAGTATGCCACACGTAGACAATCACATCCGACGTATCATGATGACGCACTACACTACACTATCGCAGGATACCAGTATGCCACACTTAGACACACTCTCAGTATCTATTTGCTCAATAGGATGTTCTTCAGTTAGTTAAAATGTTAATAAATTGCCATGAGTGTCCCTCACTTAGTATGCTAGCATACTCACATTGCATAAACATGTACATTTGTTTGTATGGTGTTTTACATCATTTTCAACACAGGTAAGGTTATATAATTTTATAACGGTCGATTTCTTTGTGGTGGAGGCAGACCACCCACCTTTCCTGGGTAGAATCAGTAATGTACACCTCCCACAGTCCATAAGAATCGACACTTTCTCACAAGTCGAGCTCCCAGTGGGATTCGAACCTGCAGCGGTGAGAGGCGAGAAGGTTTGCAACGCAACGTCATTAACCCCTCGCCCGATTATGAGCTCAGTATAAAGAGTATTCCTGAAACATAAATGAAAATGTCATGCTAAACAAATCGTGCTAACAATCTGTGTAAACTTACTGGTAGTTGTAATGCTTTCAAAAGTCAGTTGTCATCTAGCCAGAAATGCTGCAGTGAGAAGATGTTAGAAAACATGGTTTATGACAGTAGGTCACAGCAGTAGTGAAACCAGGGATGATATTCATTTCAGTTACACATACATTATATTCCCTTGAAAATAATAATAAAGGTATAAGGCACCAAGTGCATATTAAATATTAAGTGATATGGCTCCTTTTACTTTTAACGGATCGTTATATATTTCCAATTATGCTATATATATATATATAGACCATTTCAGGCATGGGAGGTGGTGGGGGGTAGGTGGGGTGAGTATCAGTACAGGGCCTTTTACCAGTAATGGGGAAGGGTTTTTTGCCCTTAATTGTGGAAAAAATGGTGAATGCCGTTGCAAAAAGGGCCAAAATGCCGTGCTGTAATAATTGCACACTCCTGGCTGCAGAAAGTATCATGATTCTTATGTCCATCATGGATTCAGTAAACATTCTAAAGTTTGGGACTCGTAGTGGAATTGATAGATATGCATGCACTTACCTTTTACATCTCAACAGTCATCAATAGTTACTTTATTAAGGTAAAGTTTAATGCATAAATACCGTTTTAAAGGTAAAATCATTAAAAAAAGTGAGTCAACTGCGCCAAATGACGTATGGTGACAGCTGAGAGAGGAATGCAGTAACTTAAACTGTAAACATGATGTTGATAAATACTTGATTTAGTGGACGTAAATATTAAAATGTTTATGTTGTTGATAGTAAATGAGATATAAATCCGGGTATAATATTACAGGGTACGTTGTACTGTCAGATCAAGGGTCAGGTATTGGTGAAGTGATCAGCTACTGTTATTTATGGTGAGGGCTGTACAACAACTACTGGGATGATCAGGGGTAACTTTTGTTGGAGAAATACCCAACCCCAGCCCTGAATGGATAGCACTGCGGTATTTAATTGGAGGACATGGGTTCAACCCTCACCGGTACCACACTTTCTCTTAGCCTCATCTAATGGGGACATAGACTGGGTGGTCCCATGTATTAGAGTCTTATCCTCGGAGGACATTAAAGAATTACAGGAATCTGGTTGTTAGAGTAAGGCAGGCTTCCTGGAATCCCAGATCATACTTAAAAAATTGGTTTGCTGTGCTACGACCCAAAAAGTATAAAGTCGGTAGGGTAGGTCGGTAGGATTTTTTTTGTTACCGAATCCTCTGGCAGTGGTGAAAGCTGTTTACAAAACATAAGTGTCCTCTGTCTGTATTATTCGTACGATCTTTTTTAATATGTCTTATTAATGTTTAATAAGCAATAAAAAAAAATATATGCACCTGATACTGGTGCGATTTGCGCACCGATCCTAACAAAATGTAAAAAAAATGTCCCCCAAATGTTCAAAAAAAAGTTTGGTAGCGGGCTAGCTGCCGTTTTAGTGGGTAGGTCGGCGCACAGCAAACCAGAATTATTTAAAGGATCGCCTGTGTTGATGAGCCGTTAAACATAATTCCATTACCAAGCCAGAAATAAATAGTCATGTCTGACAAAACCTTGAACGTGACTGATTATATGTTGCTACATCAGTATTCAAATTGTGTTTTTTTTAGTTGAAAAAACATTTTGAGAGTTATAACAAGCTTCTGTATACTTGAGATACAATGAGCACTTGATTTAAAGTTTATACCTCAACAGTTATTGTATGCATTCTTTCCATATTCAAGGCTATAGTTCTTGTTCACCCCTTCTAATAATATTCCCCATAGACACCAATGTTAAAGTGTCACATATTAATGATTTGCTGAAAATTCAACTCAGGTATGGATAATGCAGCAGTGTAATGTTCATATAGGAAACTAATTTTCCTCTTGAAAAATCTCCAGAAAGTGTGGGATCACAAGACATGTAAGAAAGTTCTTTTTTGTTACTAAACAGGTCAAGGGTACAGCTATTTTCATTGATTGACTTTTTTCATTGCTCACAAAGTGTAAGCATAGAGTCGAAATTTCGAAAATGTTCATCAGTGATCCAGTAAAACTTATTAATACGCTTCTTATACATACAACGACAAAATGGAATAGAAATGTGTTCGATTTCCCCTACTTATAATGCCCGTTTTCATCAAAAAAGGAGGGATTACTTTTTATTATAGGAACTACATTCGACTACACCTCGGAGGATAACATGTAATTAGTGGTGGTAAACCTATGGAGGTATTAGAACAACAATGTCGTATCAGCCCTCTTTTTCTCTATACAGGTATACAGTATGGTTGTTATACCTGTGTATATATTTCGTCTATATACTGATTACAGAGTATTCGTTTGTCCTTCTGCAACCTTGAGATTGCAAATCAGAATGATTTTAATATTATATCGTTAAAACATGCATAACAGTCATGCATTGTATGCAGTACACACAATTCCACCTCACAGTCTTCGACTTGGAGATTTTTCTCTTTCAAAAATTGAAATTATTTCGGGTGTATGCGCTGACCTGTAATCTTTTATCTTAAGTCATGATGTAAGTCAAATAAAGGAAAGTGTTTACCATTTTTTGCAAAAGATTTAATGAGATTAGAATAATACGCCCCCAGAAATTTACTTTGAATGAAATGGGTTAAAATATTGTTTACACAATATTGCCAGAATATGAAAGTGTAATATTTCTTAACAAGAACGCAAGCATGCCTTTCTTTGCATATTGAAGTGGAGAGTTAACCATTTACTAAGACATATCACAACATTTTTCACCACACTCTTTTTCTAGTCAGATATGACAGGGACCTTGCATTATAATTTAGACCAAGGGATTTTCCCTGACACGTGCTCCGCAAGTGACTTGAATCAAGTTTCCTTCATTACACTTGTGAGATAGGAAAAGAAGGAACCACTTCAATAACAAGGCACATTTGTTTCAAATAAAACAAATCCTTGTGCATTTCTTTTTTTTACCTATTAAAACATTAATTGAAACCCTACTTGTAATGTCCTAGGTTCTGAGTGGATTAAAGAGGTTATTACATCAGCTCATTATTACGTTATTTAGATACAGGCAGCGACATAATGGTTAGCAAATAGCATCGCCATCGCGGCTCGCATTCTATCCCAGCCAGGACCAAATTTGGAATATCTAAATACTGAAAAAGTATTTTCTACCTTACCAGTCTTTCAGATGAGACTTTAAACAGAGGTCTGCTTGCTAAAATGCCTAGTGAAATACAGCGAGGATAAATACGTACACACGTGTGCGCACGCACATATTTAGCGCAGACCCAGAGAAGAACATAGGATTATAGAGGAATCCTACTATAGATTCCTATGGTTGGCAACATCCTACAGAACTTGGAAGTGAGTGGTTTACATCATACCCATCCAAAGACCAAGCAACGACAGGTGTATTGCTCAAGGTCACAAGAACAATGTTCCAAAGCGCAGTCTTGAACATGCAACCTTTCTCTTACAAGGCAAGCGCTCTGCCATTATATTATATATTCTGTGATGAATTATAGAAATTTCCCAGTTTGAGAAAATCTATAACATATCTCTTCCACTACTGTGCTATCTCGCCAAGATAGCACAGTAGCCAGATTTTAGGAACTACTTTATTAGCTGGTTGAATAACTGTAAAAACTTTTGAATTTGATGAAGTAAAAGGTCCTGAAATGCCTATGCAACCAAAATATGCTGGATATGCCCCGTGTACAACAGCCATCATCGTCTACAGGACGGTTCCAGCCTGTGCAAGTGCAGCAATATCGTGACGTCACTCAGCGTGAGCGACGTCACGATATTTATGTATTACTCCACGCTGTCGCCAAACAGTAGGGGCGCAGCTGAATCATTTCACGTGCCTGAACCGCATAACTGAAACATAAATAATTGGGGTTGGAGGCAACGTAGTTCCCATTTGGCAAGCACGTGCAGATGCGCGGATTTTATACTACTCTTTTAAAAAACACTAGCAGTAGGGGAGCAGCCTTGATATTTTCCTACATCTTTCAAATATCGCAACCACGCTTGACAACGAAAAGTAGTACGTCAACTTTCGGCAACGTCAAAAAAAAAAAAATGTCCGCCATTTTGAATTTTTTAAAACGCATAATTTGGAAAATTGTGACAATTTTTGATCATGAAATTTCATTTCCCCTTTAGGTTTCGTGATTTTTGTCTGTACCGACTTTTTTTTTAGAAGCTCCACTGCGTGATAAATGCAGACCCGCCTTGTAAAATGTCGAAGCGAGGGGCGATAACTCTAAAAGATGCCATTTTTAGAATACGATTAAAATGACAACAACCGAGTGTTTTTTGTTAAATAAAGTACGAGGAGATACTTGAATTGTTGTTTTAGCTCACACATTACATGAATTTTGCTGCATATCACGAAAAGCATGTTATTTCTTTATCAAAAGTACACGAAAATACGAATTGTTTGATTTAACTGTAATTTTGACTCGACTGACCTCGCAAGAACTGCAGGCGCGTATTCGATGGAGCGGGTAGTATTGGGCACCCTCTCATATGTGGAAAGTTTACGTAACAATCGCTACTGTTCAAGATGGGAGTTGGGATGGAGAGAAGGAGGGGGAGGGCATCTGAACTGAGATTTAAAAGGATGCGCCCCAACCCCATCCCACCCTAACTAAAATCATGAAAGCTAGTCTGTTTTTGAAAGCTCTTCCAAGCATACAGTACATTTTTAAACATATTCAGATAATATATTTGTTGCTGTGTTTTTGACTAGACTGTCCAGTGTCTAATTGTCATCTGCAACTTGGCGCAGTCAGTAGCGCAGCGGATTTGTAACCGGAGGTGGTGTCACTGAGTTTTGTCGGTGTGTTCTTGGGCAAGACACATTCCCTTAGCCTCATCCGTCGGATGGGGACGTAAACAGGGTGGTCCCGCGTATAGGTCTATCATCCGAGCATGTTAAAGAACCATAGGAATCTGTTCGCTAATAAGAGTAGTGCACGGTTCCCGGATTCCTATGTATCCTTCCCCTCTCTCTGAGGCGGCTCTAAATAACCTGTACTGTGTTGATGAGCCGTTAAATATTCAATTCAATTCATCCGCAACTGCACTCAGCACTGTCATATGTACTACAGCTGTCCCATGCTAGTATCATGAATCAACCGTGGAATATATCGCCCACACATGAAAGGGTTTGAGGGCCCCATCTTACTTGTATTAGTTTAAATATAGACCATTTGTCGTTTGATACCTAAGATGAATTTTTTATCAGACAGAAACACTGTCGTAATACTTATACTGATAGCATCGAAGGAAATTAAAGAAGGCCATTTTTTTTACTTTATATTTTTAAAGCTGAATTGTGTTTTATGTCATTATAGCACATTTTAGGCCATAATTCCTGGGTAGAACCAGTACTGTGTACTTTCTGCTATCTGTAAGAATCGACACTTTCTCACCTACAAGTTGAGCTCCCAGTGGGAATTGAACCCGCAGCGGTGAGAGGTGAAAATGAGAATGTATACAAATATAAAAAAGGCAAGCGAACATCTCCATTACTCAATATGTCCATGGGACTTGAATGACCGCACTGAAAACAATCCGTGGAAAATTGTACAATGCAAGAATGTATATTCATAAATAAATTTTATTTTGATGCAAAATCGATATGCTATAGATAAAGATCATGTAAAGTTTCGCAAAAGATTGGTTAAAAACTGTGGAAGATTATAGACGCACAGATAACTAACACCATATGCGGCCTCACCATTCGATGGAAAACAATAAACATTTAAGGTACATATTAAGGCCTTAAATATTATCTTTCATGACTAAGTAAAAAATATGTAACAAGTCAGATATCAAAATGAACTATTTATTTGATTTAAAACATTTTATTTCAAATATTTACATCAAAACATCCCAATATAAAGGGTATTACATAAAAAAAAAAATTGCACCATACAATAATTGTTTTTATTTATTAAAGGGACACACAGCATTTATCAAGCATTAAAATTTGCACCTCGATTGGTTAATCAAGAAATGATTTTACACACGTTTGCATATATTTAAATTATAACATTTTGGCGTTTAAAAAAAGAAGAATGCTGCATGTCCCTTTAATATGAACACCTCTCCGCCTGTATTGTTTATATGGTGCAAGTCATTTTCAACATATGTGGGGTTATATACATACATCATATGTCATGTATCTGTTTGTTTGTTTTTTTGCAGAGACAGACCACCCACTTTTCTAGGTAGAACCAGTAATATACACCTCCTGCCATCTGTCATTCCACAAACTTTATAATCCAATAAAATTCAGAAAACATCATTTTAATCCAATAAAGAAATTGGGCATGGTCGGTCAGATTAACAGAAACACATTTATATTTTCGTATTAGCCCTTATTTTGAGCCACTCCAATGAACTGTCAGTTAAAGTCGCCATCGATCCACCTCTTTCAACAGTCAGACATGTATGTTGATATGATATTTTGCTGAACTGGTGATCCTGGGAATTTCGAAATTAGTGGGTCCAAATAACCTTCCCTCAAGTCACAAATGTTACTAGATATATTTTTCTTGAAGTTGATGCTAGTACTGTCCGTATGAGGTATTCATGATTCAAAAAAAATAGTAATAATATTGTACACCGTCGCATTATTCTATTCTTGTTCGTTTAAGTATTTCTGATTCGGTTGATAATGTTGTAAAAATTTATTATAATATACACTTCTCAAAACTGCTAACTACACCGCTCACGTTTTGGGTTATATATATCGATGGGTTGAATGTTTTTCAATAAAATAAAAAGGGAATACCAATTCAATCATTTTTACATCATTTCATTTTATTTTTTTCATGGGCAATGCTAGAACTAAACCACAATAAGCAATTACAAACGACCCATGTAAACACTAAAGTCACACTTTTCCCATATCTAGATATGGGAAAAGTGTGACTTTAGTGTTTACATGGGTCGTTTGTAAGCAATTACAAACGACCCATGTAAACACTAAAGTCACACTTTTCCCATATCTAGATATGGGAAAAGTGTGACTTTAGTGTTTACATGGGTCGTTTGTAATTGCTTATTGTGGTTTAGTTCTAGCATTGCCTAGATATGGGAAAAGTGTGACTTTAGTGTTTACATGGGTGGTTTGTAATTGCTTATTGTGGTTTAGTTCTAGCATTGCCCATGAAAAAAATAAAATGAAATGATGTAAAAATGATTGAATTGGTATTTCCTTTTTATTTTATTGAAAAACATTCAACCCATCGATATATATAACCCAAAACGTGAGCGGTGTAGTTAGCAGTTTTGAGAAGTGTATATGTGACTATACACTCGTTTCAATAAAATCCTCCCGTATTTTGTGACTTCAGTACAGTTTCCCAGCGTCTCAGGACATCAGGGACTCTGAAAATAACAATGATACAGATTCTGTTTAACCATACATATTTTTCTTTCAACTTAAATAGGTAACAAGTTGGTGAGTTGAAATAGATGAATAAAAAGTGACAATAGAACTTTTTTATAAGAATATACATTGAACAGAACATGGTGGGAACAATGACCAGAAAAAAACTATATAACTTCTAATTTTACTTCAATTTTTAAACATGATCACTGGTGGTTTCAAATGCAGGACCAACATATGGGTATCACCGGTTACTTTTCTTACCATTTTTTTGTGTTAAAAAAAAACCTTACAAAAACTGGTTCGGAGGGTCTAAGAAAAGAAAAAAAACACCAAAATATTAACTCTGGCCTAAGTTGGATCAACAACACATTATATGTCATTTAGAGCCGCCCTTGAGAGAGGGGAAGGGCACATAGGAAAGTTAAAAAATGATACATCTTTTGTTTACCGTAACCAGATTTCGTTTCAACTTAAATAGTTAACAAGTTGTTTAATTGAAATATGTAGATGAATAATGAATTTTAGAAAAAAATTGTTACTAGATGAATTAAAAAAAAAAGTTTTCGGCTGATCAACACTTTACCGGTATACCTTATTTAGAGCCGCCCCAGAGAGAGGGGAAGGAGACACATATAATAGGAATTTGAGAACCTGCCTTATTCTTAATAATGAATATATTTCTATGGTTCTTTATGGTGCTATCGTCCGCCATGCTATCGCTGGGTCAATGCCAGCACATTATGTTAAGTCAGGGTCTTGGTTAAGTTTAACATTTTAGATGTAATACAAGGATGTTTTTATCTTGTTCGATTCATTTTACATCCGTACTATGGACAATATGACCTATTTATGTGTCGATGTGCTGTAAAACACCATTTATTCATTTTTTATTTTTAGTATAAGAAGTCTGAGACTAAGTGCAGGTCCACAATGCCACATATATACATTGATAAATTCATAGATTTGTTAAAAAAGTGCTTACCTACACACTGGCTTACACAATGCTCTTGATGTAGTTATTTATACAGATTACTGTGAGACTGGGAAATGACTTTGTGAAAACAGGCTGTGGTAACCTGAAAAATAACATATTGTTCCATTTAATTTTAATATTAATAACTATGTTCAACTTTCTTAATGCTATCAATGCCAGCTTTCCATAATAGTTTTCTTAAAACACAACTGAACTGGAATTGAATGTGGCGCTTTCTGGATACTGTCCAAAATGTAAGACTGTGGCATAATTCATGAATAAGTAGGCTTACATTTTCATCAATCATTCATCATTAATGTGTTCTAAAAATTATCAGAATTAAGTTAATAATAATATATATGAACCACCACCATTTCATATGTTTCAATGTTAAACACTTGTCCTACACTACAGTAATTAAAAGTGTATTTACTTACACAAATCCCTACAGTACACAGGCTACAGACAATCAGACAATCCATGCCATGACCCATTTCATTCGCTTGGTGTGTTTCACTTTCAATATTAATTCTCCGACATAGATGATAGATCTAGTGTAAATTACGCACTCACTCAAGCAGTCATGTAAAACTTGGAATTATATACGATCACTGTTTGAAGTGTTTCGATAAAGGTCTAACGACTTAATTCCACTCCTGTACAAATGTCTATATGTGTAACTCAGTACGCATGCATCTGCATAATTTGACCTTTGAATACGTGTACACCGTGTGTGTGAGCTATTTTTAGCACATAGTTTGGACTGTGGCAATGGAAATACAACAGTTCAATTCAATTCACAATTTAGTTTTAGTGACAGTGCGAACTTCACCAGGAGAAGTGAGGGTTTATGGCTGGCCCTAGGCATGGTGTTTTTCTGTCTCGCCGCCATTTTGAATAGCCTCTGAAAGAGTGAAATGCAGGTACCAACTTTCAAAACGGGCACGCAAAATGTATATTCACGAAAAAATAAGAAATTTTCAAAAAAGGTAGAACAGGAAATGATCTTCGACTCCTGGCAATTTCAACAATATTTAAGAATATACAATTTTTGTACCCGTTTTGAAACATTGGCAATTTCGAAGAAAACAAAAACTAGTTTTTTTCGATCTTCGCATTTGTACCGCGATTTCCGACTATGATATCACAATAAAACCTGTCAACACGATTGTTTGATGAATCTCCGACATAATAACTGACTTTTGATATGATTTGTTTTCTTTCCCATCTAGTATAAGCTTTAAACTAGTGTTTCTAAAAGGAGTACTATAAAATCCGCGCATCTGCACGTGCTTGCAAAATGGGAACTACGTTGCCTCCAACCCCAATTATTTATGTTTGAGTTATGCGGTTCAGGCACGTGCAATGACTTGTCTGCTCCTGTACTGTAGTTTAAAGCTTATACTAGATAACAAAGAAAACAAATCATATCAGAAGTCAGTTATTATGTCGGAGATTCATCAAACAATCGTGTTGACAGGTTTTATTGAGATGTCATAGTCGGAAATCGCGGTACAAATGCGAAGATCGAAAAAAACTAGTTTTTGTTTTCTTCGAAATTGCCAATGTTTCAAAACGGGTACAAAAATTGTATATTCTTAAATATTGTTGAAATTGCCAGGATCGAAGATCATTACCTGTTCTACCTTTTCTGAAAATTTCTTATTTTTTCGTGAATATACATTTTGCGTGCCCGTTTTGAAAGTTGGTACCTGCATTTCACTCTTTCAGAGGCTATTCAAAATGGCGGCGAAACAGAAAAACACCCAGCATAGGGCCAGTCAGTCGCACGTACGCCATAAACCCCCACTTCTCCCTGGACAAATTAAAATATCAGGTTCACACTGTCACTAAAACTAAATTGTGAATTGAACTGAACTGTTGCCACAGTCCAAACGATGTGCTAAGAATAGCTCACACACGGTGTACACGTATTCAAATGTCAAATTATGCAGATGCATGCATACACACAGATCGATGGATTAGTTGTACAGGAGTGGAATTAAGTCGTTCGACCTTTATGGAAACAGTGATCGTATATAATTCCAATTTTTACATGAATGACTTGAGTGAGTGTGTAATTTACAAACTACTGTGCTTTTCACCAGGTCCAGAGAAAGATTATGAACCGATTTTTTTTTTCATTACGAGAATTTTCATGTAATGACTTACATCAATAGAAAGATGGGTTTTTGACGCTTTTAACGAAGCCAAACGTTTTTCAATCGGTCCCTTTGGAGCCTCACGATCTGTCAAAGTCTATTTTGCCCCTCCCTTTCCGATGCAAAATGTACACAAACATGGCTACCGTTTGACCCAGAAAAACAATATGTACGCAAGACCGGAAGTCGATATGGGCAGTAGTATTTACGATGAGGGGTAGACAGCTTACGTTATAAAGCTTTGAATAGAGCGTATTTTTCATGATCACAATGTTTTTCAACAATTGGATCTAAAAGAAATATTGCTTTTTGAGCTTAGTACATAAACTTAATTATCGCAAATGAAACAAAATATTCCATACCATATACAATCCAAAGTTACATCCATATAAGTCCAAAGTTTGTATTTCGATAGGCTACACCACTTTTTCTTTAACCATGCTTTGCCCCACTAAATAAGTTGTTGTGAACTCAATAACTTCGTGATGTAATGCGTGTCAGTGGTGGTGACGTAACATATCATACATATGACGTCATCAATTCCTAAAAATTATGAAGCATATACAGAGGGGCGTTAAAAAAGCAATGCATTAAGTATTGGTTAAAGGCTATGCGCTCCTTCCCTCAGGGTTTCTTAATCGTTAAAATTTCACTTCTTAGCCTCTAACTGACTTAGTGTTTGCCCTACTTTTTCCCCGCGCTTCTACGAAACCACGCCTCTTAACACGTTCGCGCTTCTACTAAATCCGCCTGCTTGTGTCCAAACAAGCGCGTGCCATTTAGTAAGCGATTACTTAATGATTAAATGGTTAAAATTGGTGATCGTTAGAAATTTACATGAATAAGTTCGCAATTTTTTTAAAATTCTTCACCATCTGATTGGAGGAAGAAGTAGGGCAAACACTAATTTGGGTTATGCGATCCAAAAAATACGACTAAGTGGAAGTGCAAGTGAATGGGGCATAATGGTATAGACCAGACCCACCCACCCTGACAGTTTTCATGTTACAAATGCTTAGTACTTGTTACGTTTAATGTTGCCAACATTAAACGTAACAAGTAGATCTACTAAGCATTTCATGATTTGTAAACATAAAATGATTAGTTCCGTAGCAAAGTCAATCTCTGCCAATCCAACTTGGTATAATACTTTTATTAGCAAATGCAGAGATTGTACGTATTTAATTTACAGCCGAACAAAAATGAATGTAGTATATTGGTACTTCAATAATCCGAGCCTTCTCTGACCTTACCAGCCTTTTTACGATTTTGATATTTCATCTGGCTGTGTACCTAAAAAGTCACACAAAAAAAAAGAAAAAAAATAGTATTTCATGGTCAGAGAAGGCTCGGATTATTCTTCCACTCCACCAAAAATCTGTTTTACTTAGATCGGCCTCGATGTTTTTAGCTGGAAGGATTTCCATCACATATTTTCATTGAGCGACAACCATCCCCACTCACACACACAGAGTAAAATTCAAAACAATTCAAAATGAAGCGAAAGGGAATATTAACAAATAACAAAAAAAATAAAAAGGAAAAAGAGTTAAACATGTAAGTGAATTGCAGGTTCAGTTACACACCAGTCACTTATCCTGCACCTCCACCCCTCCCCGTCACCCTAATAAAGAATGTGGTCAGTGATTGAAATGCAAACTCAGATATGTATATATATATATAAATATTACCAAGACGGATGCCTTCTACTCAATGACTATGTCCCCACAACTTCCATGTATATGAATTATGATAGAATACTCGTTTATTTACAGTCGATATTTTGTGTGTGTAGATTTTTTTGGGTCGAGTGTTTAAGGCCGTTACATCGTTAAGCCATTCACTTCTTTTTTTGTGTGTTAACCTTCATTTAATCTGCGAATTTCGATAATTGATGAAGAATTTCCTAGTCGGTATGGCATATTTAGGTAAGCCAAGGTTGCAAAAACGAAGAATTAGGCCATCCTTACAAAAGTTTGGTTTGCTGTGCTCCGGCCCAAAACCCAAAATGTTTTAGATGAGTAGGTAGGTAGGTGAAAATTAGTTTTTTCCAAAAACCATAAGAAATTAAAGGAAACATTCTTAAAATAGCAAAAAAATATTAAAAAATAGTGGTCAGAGAATTGCAATAAAAAGTTTAGGGCTATGTTTAGTGAGTAGGTCGAGCACAGCAAACCAAATTTTTTTTACGGATGACCTAATGTATATCTGACCTGATCGCTAAACGAGATTTACACGCAACTAATAGCAAAAAGAAAAATCCGAAAACACGAGTCTCTTCTTCTCTCCGCTATCCTTCTATACTATCGTAATGGAAGTGCAAATCCCTGCATTACAAAGCCATCACATCACGATTATACAGAAAAAAAAGTTCATCGCAACCCAAACTATTATTTACAGGCTTAAAATTATTCAAATTGCCAACATATATCTGTTTTAATCCATTATGTAACTACAAATGCATTGATGGTCGCCCCTTCAACCAAACACATAAACATCCCTTCATTGTTTTAATGAACTGTTCCGCGTTCCATCCGCCATCATGGAAATAGTTTAAACAAAATTACATGGGGATCCAGGGGGTAAAATGAACTTTTGTGGATTGTGCGACGATTTGTCAACCGATTTAGATGGCGTGGAGATCGCTAAAAGCGTCAAAAATCCACATTTCTATTGATGTAAGTTTTAATATGAAAATTTCCCGTAACGAAAAAAAAATTCGATTTAAAATCGTTCTCAGGACCTGGTGAAAAGCACAGTACAAACAAATAGATCTATCACCTATGTCGGAGAATTAATATTGAAAGTGAAACACACCAAGCAAATGAAATGGGTCATGGCATGGATTGTCTCTGTGTAGGGATTTGTGTAAGTAAATACACTTTTAATTACTATAGTGTAGGACAAGTGTTTATCATTGAAACATATGAAATGGTGGTGGTTCATATATTTTAATTTAATTCTGGTTATTTTTAGAACACACGAGTAATGAATGATTGATGAAAATGTAAGCCTTGAAAATACTAGTTCATGAATGCCACCTTACATTTTGGACAGTATCCAGAAAGCACCACATTCAATTCCAGTTATGTTTTAAGAAAACTATTATGGAAAGCTGGCATTGATAGCATTAAGAAAGTTGAACATAGTTAATAATATTAAAATTAAATGGAACAATATGTTGTTTTTTCAGGTCTGTTTAATGGAGGCAGTGTCAGTGTGCAGTGTGTTACCACAGCCTGTTTTCACCAAGTCATTTCCCAGTCTCACAGTAATCTGTATAACTACATCAAGAGCCTTGTGTAAGCCAGTGTGTAGGTAAGCACAGTTTCAAAAAATCTATGAATTTATCAATGTATATTCTTTGCAAAATATGCAGCATTGTGCTCTTTGCAATATATGTGGCATTGTGCACCTGCACTTAGTCTCAGACTTCTTATACCAAAAATAAAAAAATGAATGAATGGTGTTTTACAGCACATCGAAACATAAATAGGTCATATTGTCCATAGTATAGATGTAAAATGAAACCAACAAAATAAAACATCCTTGTATTACACATAAAATATTTAACTTAACCAGGGCCCTGACTTAACATAATGTGCTGGCATGGCCCAGCGATAGCATGGCGGACGATAGCAATCTGGAGCTTTCGGGTTCAAGTCACATATGCACCACTGAGTTTCGTCTTTGTTTTCGGACAATACACCTTCCCTCAGCCTTGTTTGTTCCTCAGCCTCGTTTGTTGGATTGGGATTGAAACTGGGGGTCTGTCCTTCGAGCACGATAAAGAACCATAGAAATATATTCATTAGTAAGAATAAGACAGGTTCTCAAATTCCTATCATATGTGTCCTCCTTCCCCTCTCTCTGGGACGGCTCTAAATAAGGTATACCGGTAATGTGTTGATTAGCCGAAAATGATTTTTTTAAATTCATCTTACATGTAAAAATAATTCTAAAATCGCTATTCATCTACATATTTCAATTCTACAACTTGTTAACTATTTAAGTTGAAACGAAATCTGGTTACAGTAAACAAAATATGTATCATTTTTTAATTTTCCTATGTGCCCTTCCCCTCTCTCAAGGGCGGCTCTAAATGACATATAATGTATTGTTGATCCAACTTAGGCCAGAGTTTTTTGGTGTGTTTTTCGGTTCTTAGACCCTCCAACCCAATTTTTTGTAAAAATAAATAAATAACAAAAAAATAAATTCAACATGTTTTTTTTAACACAAAAAACTGGTAAGAAAATTAACCGACGATACCCATATTTTGCTCCCGCATTTGAACATGTTTAGAAATTAAAGTAAAATTAGAAGTTTTATAGTTTTTTTCTGGTCAATGTTCCCACCATGTTCTGTTCAATTTATATTCTTTTAAAAGAAAGTTCTATAGTCACTTTTTATTCATCTATTTCAATTCACCAACTTGTTACCTATTTAAGTTAAAACAAAAATATGTATGGTTAAACAGAATCTGTATCATTTTTATTGTCAGAGTCCCTGATGTCCTGAGACGCTGGGAAACTGTGCTGAAGTCACAAAATATGGGAGGATTTTATTGAAACAAGTGTCTAGTCACATATATATTATAATAAATTTTTACAACTTTATCAACCGAATCAGAAATACTTAAAAGAACAAGAATAGAATAATGCGACAGTGTACACTATTATTATTATTTTTTTAATCATGAATCATCAATACCTCATACGGACAGTACTAGCATCAACTTTAAGAAAAATGTGTCCAGTACCATTTGTGACTTGAAGGAATAAGGTTATTTGGACCCACTAATTTCGAAAATCCCAGGATCCCCAGTTCAGCACAATATCATATCAACATGCATGTCTGACTGTTGACAGAGGTGTATCGATGGCGACATTAACTGTACAGGTGATTGGAGTGGCTCACAATAAGGGCTAATACGAAAATATAAATGTGTTTCTGTTAATCTGACCGACCATGCCCAGTTTCTTTATTTGATTAAAATGATGTTTCTGAATTTTATTGGATTATAAAGTTTGTGGAATAAAAGATGGCAGGAAATATATATGACTGGTTCTACCCAGAAAAGTGGGTGGTCTGCCGCCACCAAAAGAAAACAAAAAACAACAGATACATGTATATATATATAACCTGGCATTTGTTGAAAATGACTTGCACCATATAAACAATACAGGCTGAGAGGTGCGCATATTAAAGGGACATGCAGCAATCTTTTTTTTTGAACTCCCAAATGTTATAACTTACAATTTAAATATATGCAAGCAGGTGTAAAGTGAAAATCAATTCTTGATTAATCAATCGTGGTGCTAATTTTAATGCTTGATAAATACTTCAAAAATGCTGTGTGCCCCTTTAATAAATAAATAGAATTATTGCATGATGCAATTTAATTTTTTATGTAAATACACTTTATATTTGGGATGTTTTGATGTAAATATTTGAAATAAAATGTTTTAAATCAAATAAATAATTCACTTCGATAACTGACTTGTTACATATTTTATACTTAGTCATGAAAGATAATATTTAAGATATTAATATGTACCTTAAATGTTTATTGTTTACCATCGAATGGTGATGCGGCATATGGTGTTAGTCATCTGTGCGTCTATATCCTTCCACAGTTTTTGACAAATTTTTCAAAACTTTACATGTCAGATGTTTATCTATGATGTCAAGAGGTGCATATCGATTTTGCATCAAAATAAACTTTCTTTATGAATATATATTCTTGCATTGTACAATTTTCCATGGATTGTTTTTAGTGCGGTCATTCGTGTCCCATGGACATATTGAGTTATGGAGATGTTCGGTTGCCCTTTTTATATTTGTATACATTCTCATTTCACCTCCCACCGCTGCGGGTTCAATTCCCACTGGGAGCTCAACTTGTAGTTGAGAAAGTGTCGATTTTTACGGATTGCAAAAAGTATACAGTACGGGTTCTACCCAGGAAATATGGCGTAAAATGTGCTATATTGACATAAAATACCATTCAATTTTAAAAATATAAAGTAAAAAAATGGCCTTCTTTTCTTTCCGTCGATACTATCAGAATCATTGAATAAGTATTACGACAGTGTTTCTGTCTGATAGAAAATTCATCTTAGGTTTCAACCGACAAATGGTCTATATTTAAACTAATACAAGTAAGATCCCCTCAAACCATTTTATGTGTGGGTGATATATTCCACGGTTGATTCATGATACTAGCATGGGACAGCTACAGTATATGACAGTGCTGAGTGCAGTTGCGGATGAATTGAATGCTTATCAACACAGTTATTTAGAGCCGCCCCAGAGAGAGGGGAAGGATACATACGAATCCAAGAACCGTGCCCTACTCTTATTATCGAATAGATTCCTATGGTTCTTTAACATACTCGGAGGATAGACCTATACGCGAGACCGACCAGTTTACGTCCCCAACGGACGGACGAGGCTGAGGGAAAGTGTATTGCCCAAGAACACACCGACAAAACTCAGTGGCACCACCTTCGGTTACAAATCCGCTGCGCTACTGACTGCGCCAAGTTGCGGATGAAAATTAGACACTGGACAGTCTAGTCAAAAACACAGCAACAAATATATTATCTAAATATGTTTAAAAAATTATGCTTGCAAGTTGCAAGAGCTTTCAAAACAGACTTTCATGATTTTAGTTGGGGTAGCGGGTTGGGAATAGGATTGGATGCTTCCTTTTAAATCTCAGCTCATGCAGATGCCCTCCCCCTCCTCTCCACCCCAACTCCCATCTAGAACTGAAGCGATTGTTACGTACATTCCACATATGAGAGGGTGCGCAATATTACCCGCTCCATCGAATACGCGCCTGCAGTTCTTGCGAGGACAGTCCAGTCAACAATACAGTAAAGAGTCAAACAACTCGGATTTTGGTGTACTTTTGATACAGAAACAACATGCTTTTCGTGACATGCAGCAACATTCATGTAATATGTGAGCTAAAACAACAATTCATGTATCTCCTCGTATTTTATTTAACAAAAAACACACGATTGTTGTCATTTTAAACGTATTCTAAAAATGGCATCTCTTAGACATTTTACAAGACGGGTCTGCATTTATCACGCAGTAAAGCTTCTAAAAAAAGTCGGTACAGCCGAAAATCACGAAACTTAAAGCGGAACTGAAATTTCATCATCCAAAAATTGTCACAATCTTCCAACTTATGTCTTTTAAAAAATCCAAAATGGGGGACATTTAAAATTTGTTTGACGTTGCCGAAAGATGACGTACTACTTTTCGTTGCCATGCGTTACCAAATATTTAATAGATGTAGGAAAATATCAAGGCTGCTCCCCTACTGAAATGAGTGACAGAAGAAGGAATACGTGTGTCAAAAGACGATTGGAAAGAAATTCATCACAGAATATATAATAAAACTTTTGATAGTTTAATTAACATTGTTGTCATGGTATGGAAAATAACGATTCTTGCGATACAGAAACTCGGGCGCAAACGCACTTGTTTCTATATCGCAACTCGTGCGCAAGCGCACTTGTTTCTGTATCGCAAGAATCTTTCTCACTCGGGAATTATTTCCCGTATCACAACAACAATGTTAATTAAACTCTATATATCACTATACCTCCAGTAGCTGTGTGTAATCAGAGGTATAAATTAACTTTGTTTTGCACTAGCAAACTTTGGACAGTGCATACAATTTTAACTCGCCATGTTGGAAATCTACTGGCCATTACTATGAAATCATTTACGTTTATTTTACCAGAGCTATTTTTTGCAAATTAAAAATCCAGAGTAGCATTTGTTTCACTTGTTAGTTATTATTTTATCCTTGGAAACCTGCGAAGTCATACATGTGCTATTGTCTTAACTTGAAAGTAGATTGCACAATTTTGCCAGCTGTTGCAATTTTACCTCGCATTTTCATATATCCAAAACTCGCAAGGTGCGAGTTGCGAGTGCTAAATTCGAGCCCTTGTGATTTGTTTCCCAAGATTGAGGTGGATGTGCAGAAGTGGATTTGTATTCCGAGAAAGGTCACATCGATCCCATATCAACTTTAATAGTTGTGTAATGAAGGAAGTTCAAATTCTTCAAACTTTTGGTAAATTATGAGAAGCTTTGTAAGAAAGGGTATTAGGCAATACATTTATGGCACCTATTCTTGGTGGACTGTTGGGGAAATTATTGTGTCACATTCCACCATGAAACAAGAAAACAATTGGTTGCATTTTTACCCGAATAGCTCATTAAAGCAACATGATCTCACATGTGTTAGGGCAATGATTTGTTTTGGTATGTACTGCCCCTTTGGAATATTTGTCTGGGTCTATAAAAATGCATGTCTTCAAGTTAGAACTGTTCATGGACACCAATGTCCCCCTTAGTGCTGTCAATCATACAAATTATTGAACGGGAAACTTGAATGTAAATTGTTTTTTGTACGGATGGACATTTGGACAGACAGACAGTTGGATGAACGGACAAGTATTATTTATTTATGGTCGCTCCACTTTCATGGCGGAGCATAACAATAAACAAATTGTTCAGCTTTGTCCAAAGTGCCAGATCATCATTGTCTGAGTTAGCTTTATTGTCTAGTAACTGTATCATACAGAAAAGTCTGAGAAATTCCAAAAATGTACCTGATTCACAATCTAGTAATAACAAGAAACGTGACCTAAAACAACTATATAGGGCATAATTTTGACTGGACATTCTTGTTTCTGAAAAACAAGCTGGTATTAACAAACACTGTTCTAAAAATAAATCAAAAAAACATTTGATTTCTTCTTGTTTCAATAATGTGTCAATAATTTCCACAGATTTCATCATTTAATATAAAACTAGTTGGCATACCTGTTAGCTGTCACTTTCTATGAGTAGATAATCTGATGATAGGATAACTGGTGGGGAGAGTATTATCCAGATGGGAGGGATACTTACAGCTGAGTTATACCATTACTAGAAATAACTATCATATAACCCTCTAATTACCTCTAAGTTTGGCCAGTACATAACATTTGGAAATCTACATGTTCTCAGAGCTTTTTTTTTCAAAACAAAACTCTTTTTTTCCGGCCATGTTAGCAGTCAACAAACATTTGCTTTCCTTGTCTTTGTCAAAATTTGCAGGGAAATGTTGCTGCACTCAGGACATACAGTGACAGCTTTACATGATTGACCCATCCTCGGGACATACAGTGACAGCTTTACATGATGGACCCATCCTCAGGACATACAGTGACAGCTTTACATGATGGACCCATCCTCGGGACATACAGTGACAGCTTTACATGATGGACCCATCCTCAGGACATACAGTGACAGCTTTACATGATGGACCCATCCTCGGGACATACAGTGACAGCTTTACATGATGGACCCATCCTCGGGACATATAGTGACAGCTTTACATGATGGACCCATCCTCGGGACATACAGTGACAGCTTTACATGATGGACCCATCCAAAGGATGGCATGACATTCACAGTACCGTAGAATAACACACCTCCCATTGAGTTAATGAATAAATAAGAATCGAACTCTTACCCTTCAGAATGAGATGTCAAGTTACATAGAAACTTAATTGTTTACCTGATGTGCACCAATCAAAATTCTTGGATTTCTTCAAAAATCCAAATCATCCATCCCCTAAAAAATTGTTTGACCAAATATACTGACACCCCACATTTCCATTAGCTTGACTTCTTGAAAAAAGCAAATGTGTGTGCAACAAGTTTAACCGTCACTTTCTTAGGAAACCGCCACAGTGGCATATGACAGTGGTAGAGTCTCCGCCTCGCATGCATGACCCCTGCAGAAATAAATCCAAGCATTTTTTTGATTCTTAAGAATTCTAAAGAATTCCAAGGAAGTTCGATGTTTTCCCTCTTGCAAAGACATTGGATTACCTTGGAATGAAAACTCCTAGAAATTCCATGGAATTCTCACGATTGTGTGTTGGAGAAAGTTTGGAAAACATTGGATTTTAAATCCATTAAAATCCAATGTTTTTCCCAGTGCATAAACATTTCTTTGGACTTCTACTCTCTGTCCAGCAGCATACTACGGAAAAGTTTGGAAAAGCCTGGACTTTAATTCTTGGTCAGAAAAAGAAAAGTCCAATGTTTTCCAAGGTTTACACAATTGGAAACAATATTGGTATAACAACAACAACAACAACAACAACAACAACAACAGCAACAATAACTTCTGCTTCTGCTCTACTACTACTACTACTACTGCTGCTGCTTCTGCTTCCACTACTACTGCTGTTACTACTACTACTACTACTACTGCTGCTGCAACAGCAACAACAACAACTTATAAAATAATAAAAATAAACAATAAATTATTAAAAGTTATACTAAAATAATAGTTCAATTAATATTGATTGAACATTGATTATAATAACTGATCACTATTTTCTTTGATTTGGCTACACAGTCATATGAAGTTCAGACACCTGTATAATAAACACAATGTAATTGTATCAGACAAGGATCAGTTTACATATTTATAAATACTGAAAACATCTTAATGTCTTCATGCAGCTCTTTGTATTGGCAATTTTAGAGGGCAAGTCAGTATAAATTTTCCTGAGAATGTTTATCATTGCCAGATGTAAGGAGATAAGAGGATAATGTCCTTTAATCTGCCATACATTCGTGGTACATTTAGCATACTATATTCTGAATTAACCGTAGTGTGCCACCTGATTTGCCGAGAGTTGATTGGTTGAACAAAATACTGGCTGGTCAGTTTCAATATGTGTAACATGTTGGGCAAAGGAAATTTATTTATTTACTGATTTAATAAGTACTAAATTGTGAAATCTTTTGCTCTGCATCTTTTGATTCTGTTGGATACAAGTGTGGATAATCTCTTTACAGGAATGTACTAATCTACTTCAAATTATCAATATGGCATACGATTAATGTTCATCAAAGATTGTGAAATGTATCAAATTGCCAGGGAATTAATTTTATATTCTTTAGAAAGTTTAGACTAATTGATTATTATATTTTGGACATTATGACTCTTTTAAAAAGCTGCCGAAGCAGAAGTCATCATTTTTCTATAATCATTTTACTTAACCACTGTTATGGATAGATACTGGTGAAGAAGAAATTTATCCAAACATTTTTAAAACGGATGCTAGAAACAATTTTAAACACGATTTGCAAAACAGATTTTAAACGATGTACTGGATTCCCAAATTACACAAACAACCACATAAAGGCCGTTTTATTTCCAATTCTAGTTCTTGCACCACTACAAATATCTCCAAGCTTTAACAACTTGTCTTACTGCCGTTAAAGATCACTTAAACAGTAGTGTGCTAAAGCTTATGAAACTCTGGGAATAATGTATTTGGTCTATTACAAATTCAGGCGAAGTTCTTTATACAATTTGCAATAAACGTCAAGCTTCATCTATAAGTACTTGTGATTTTTCTACATTATAAACAACTTTACCATACCACCTTATCAAAGATAAGCTTATTGCTCTCATTCAAAAAACTTTTGCTACGGAAAATACGACATTGTTTTCCTGTTATAATATAAAAGAGTGTTTTACTAACGGCAGTTTGGACAATAACACTATTAGGACTGACGAGGAAGCCGACAAAATTTTCATTCGTACAGATCCCTTGTATAACACTGCTTCCATAGTTCAAAGCTACACACAACATGTTCTCCGACCCCATATTGACAAGGAGTCTGATCACGTCAGGCATTTTCTAAAACTACTATATATTAATAAAGGTATTGATTTCATTGACATGCCTAGTATTTTTCGGGATACTCATGTAGTTGATTCTATCCCAAAATATTTCAGAAATTCCGAAAGTCCTGTAATTTGTTATAAGTATAAAAAGCCTATTAGAAATATTATTTTCAACTACAACAAAATAGTTTCTGACCTTGATATAGTACATTATACTCCTAAGGAATGTGAATGCAACACATCACAATGTTGCTATGCTCCAGCAGGTCATGTCATCACTGGTAATTTTGATATTGTTGATAAACGTATTCGGCATTTGTTTTCGAAAGGTCCTAAATATAGATTACCTTCAATTATTGATTGTAATGCCTGTCGTGCCCAGATCGCCCACTCTATTGAAGATTTTAGTATAAAATGGTGTCGTAGAGAACATGCGGACCCAAACTCACTTTATACTTGGAAAAAGTCAATTCTTAAAATTATAGATACACGTATTAACTTTTATAATGCTAACCCCTCTTTACTACCTCCGAGACCTAGGTTTTCCTTTCGTAATTTAAAATCTGGAATTCAAGAATTTCATAATAAATTTGTTTTAGTTCCTGCAGATAAAGCAGCTAATAATGTAATTATTGTTTGACGCCTACATTACGTCAATGTTTTATCTCTGGAACTCGGTAGCACCAATTCGTATACTCCAGTTAATTCTACTGAGGATGATGTTGTTTCCGCACATATCACTCATTGCACTACTTTCAAGGCTGGTGTAAACGATAAGCAAAATAAACTGCCTACCATGTACTGGATTCCTCAATTACATACAAATCCGTATAAGGCTCGCTTTATTTCTAATTCTAGTGCCTGCATCACAACAAACATCTCCAAACTTTTAACTTATTGTCTTACTGCCGTTAAAGATCACGTTAAACTATATTGTGATAAAACTTATGAAAACTCTGGGATTAATTTATTTTGGGCTATAAAATATTCAGGAGACGTTCTTGATAAAATTTTCAATAAAGGTCGAGTTTCATCACTTAATACTTATGACTTCTCTACACTATATACAACCTTACCACATCATCTTATTAAAGACAAGCTAATTTATCTTATTCAAAAAAACATTCGCTAGAGAAAATACTACATTTTTGGCATGTAATAATATTAAAGCGTTTTTTACTAACGGCAGTTTAGACAATTATACTATGTGGACTTGCTATGAAGTTTGTGAAACACTCATCTTCCTATTAGATAATATTTTCGTCAGGTATGGTACCACCTTTAATAGACAAATTGTTGGTATCCCTATGGGTACGAACTGTGCACCACTTGTCGCAGATTTGTTTTTATTTTGCTATGAAAGGGATTTCATGTTGAGTCTTTCACCAGATACCCAGGCAGATGTTATTGAAGCTTTTAATGATACCTCTCGGTATCTGGATGACATACTGAACATTGACAACCCTTTCTTTCCAACTATGACTATGGTTGATAATATTTATCCTTAAGAACTACAGCTTAATAAAGCTAATATATCTGATAATAACGCTTCTTTTCTTGATTTAGATCTCTCGATTGAAATGGTCAAATAATTAGCAAAATCTATGACAAAAGAGATGATTTTAATTTTGACATTGTTAATAATTACCCCCACTTGGATGGGGATGTTCCCAAAGCAACTTCTTAAGGGGTATATGTGTCTCAACTTTTTCGTTTTTCAAGAGCTTGTACTCGACTTGAGGACTTTAATATTCGTAATCTTTGTATAACTAAAAAGCTACTCAATCAGGGTTACCGTTACCATAAACTTCGTAAAACCTTTGCAAAAGTTTATTATCGTAACCCTAATCTTCTTTCGAAATATAAAAGTAATTTAAGGACTCTTCTGTGACAAGGACTATCACAACCTGACTTCTATGGTGATGTGATTTATAAACTTCGTAAGATTCTTGGTCATGAGCACTTTTATACTATCTTTGTTAAACTTGTTAAAAAGTTTATCAAAAGAGGTTATGACCCTATCATTTTGCAACGTACTGCATGCTTTGTGGTGGACCCTTTTACAGTTTGCCACTCAGCTTTCCTCTTTAATTGTACGATGACCGGACAGGCTGTGGACCCTATGATGACGCCTACCTAAAGCCCATTGGGACGGTGTCGTTTGATGTTTGTCTATGATCTTTCCTGTCGTGCCCTAATGGTTTATTCTCTTGTTGCTTCTGCTTCTGCCAAGTCATTGAGTACCTTCATTCTAGGCTTTGTTTTTTTTGTATTATATTTACACGAGCATATTTGTGTTTTACTTATATTGCCTATTGATGCTGCCTTATTGGTTAGAGATTAGATAATGGCGGGGATTTCTTTATTTACACTGTCCTGTTTTAATGGGATGACAGTAGGGTAAGTGTGAGGTTTGGTGCACCCTAGAACCGGTTTAAACCCCCAGTGGCCTTTGTTGCCACTGATCGTTCCAAGGCGGTAGCCCTTTTGTCAACCTTTTTGTGTTTGTGATGTCGTTTGCATTTTTTATTACTTTTGCCTTCTCGTTTGTCTGTTTGCGTGTTTGTTTTTTGTGTTTTGTGGTTGACTGTCGTCCTTGAATGCTGCTTTCACTGTCCGATATTTTTATCTGTCTTGACATGAAGTTTTTGAATAACTTATTTTTCTGTTAGATATTTTCGTCAGGTATGGAACTACCGTTTATAGACAAATTGTTGGTATCCATATGGGTACCCCTTGTTGCAGATTTGTTTTATATTGCTATGAAAGTGATTTTATGTTGAGTCTTTCACGAGATACGCAGGCAGATGTTATTGAAGCCTTTAATGACACCTCTCGATATCTGGATGACATATTGAATATTGACAACCCTTTCTTTTATACAATGGTTAATAATATCCTAAATAACTTCAACTTAACAAAGCTAATATTTCTGATACTAACGTTACTTTTCTCGATTTACATCTCTCCATTGAAAATGTGAAAATAATTAACAAAATCTATGACAAGAGAGATGATTTTAATTTTGATATTGGTAATTATCCCCATTTAGATAGGGTTGTTCTCAGAGCAACTTCTTATGAGGTCTATGTGTCTCAACTTATTCGTTTTTATAGAGCCTGTACTCGAGTCGAGGACTTTAATATTTGTTATCTTTGTATAACTAAAAAGCTTCTCTATCAGGGCTACCGTTACAGTAAACTTCATAAAACTTTTGCGAAAATGTATTATCGTATCCCTGATATTCTTTCTAAATATAAAAGTAATTTAAGAACTCTTCTGCGACAAGGACTATCACAGCCTCCCAACTAAATTCCTTTTTGATTATTTCACTCTTCGGGGCATACACTTTTATTAGATCCTGGGACCATACGCCGCTGGATATAGGGGATGAAATAAAGATACAAATATTGCTATACCCACCGCCATATGCTTGCCATCTTCGGGGTAGTTAAAATTCTGTACTGTTGATTTTTTATGAATATTGAGTTCTGCTCAACCCGTGGCTGGAGGGCGTGAGCGGTGGCTAGAATATTTAACTACCGATCATGAACAGTCTCAATCAAACCGAGACTGCAATATTTCGTATGTGTCGTGCTCGGCCGTTTCCAAAAGTCCATTATCGTACTCTTTTCTATGGTGATGTGATTTACAAACTTCGTAAGATCCATGGTCATGATCACTTTCATAATATATTTGTTAAACTTGTTAAAGGGTTTATCAGAAAAGGTTATGACCCTATCATTTTGCAACACACTGCATGCTTGGTGGTGTACCCATTTACAGTTCACCACTATGCTTTCCTCTTTAATTGTGCGATGACCGGACAGGCTGTGGACCCTATCATGACGTCTACCTAAAGCCCAAAAGGGCGGTGACGTATGATGTTTGTCTGCAATCTTATCTTGTCGTGCCCTCAATGGTTTATTCTCTTGTTGCTCTGGCTTCTGCAAAGTCACTGAGTAACTTCTTTGTGGCTTTCTAGCCTATTGTTTTTTTGTATTTATATTCACACGAGCATCTTTGTGTTTTACTTAATTTGCCTATTAATGCTACTTCGTTGGTTAGATAATAGTTCATGGCGGAGAATTTTTTATTTACACTGACCCGTTTTATTGGGATGACAGTAGGGTAAGTGTGAGGTTTGGTTCACCCTAGAACCAGGCTGAAACCCTCAGAGGCATTTTTGCCACTGACCATTCCAAGGCGTTAGCCCTATTGTCAACCCTTTTTGTGATTGTGACGTCATATGCCTTTATTCTTTGTTAACATTGTCCTTTTGCGTGTTGTGTGGTTTGCTGTGTTCTGTGAAAGCTGTTATACTATTTGTATGAACAATCAATTTATAAAACAACAATGTTGTTTCAATTCATTTTGTTAAAAGGTAATAAATACTGGTTAAAAGTATCATTTTAGAACTGAAAGAGACCACTTTCGTTAGGGGCCATGATATGCTGGTTCTAGACAAACCAGGAGATGCAGTCCAAACGATTAGTGAGGCCGGGTAGATAAGATCACCAACCTCAATAGTCTTTTACTTGACCTTTGTGTCAAAGTTCGTGCACTTAAAAGGACTTTCATTTGTTTATCCTGCCTTATTAAATGAGCCTTTATGTTCACAATGTACTGATTTCAGGTAGTATACGCATACTTTTTCATAACAGTATATAGGGATCATCAGTACGATGTCGGCTGTCACAAAAGCGTAACAATGGCTAGTCTAACTAGCAGAACTGGAGGAGGAGATAGGAGTTCCTGACGACCCACACTCCCCAACATACACCACAGATATGGTATGGAAACAAGAATGTATTTCGTATCATACCTGAGTATTAGAAAAACAATGAATTATATTCTAGGAAAACATCAACGCAGCAAAGATTAAAAATAAATACAAGTCCCCGGGAAAGCAGTTCAAAGTAGTATGTAAGGGCAAGGGGGGCCTTATATAAGGTAGAAAATGAAAAAAGTTCAATAAAGAAGGCAGCGAAAGAATTCAATGTGTCATATTCCTGTTTGCAAAGGAGAGCGAGTGGTTCAGGCGGTGAATTTAGATATCAAAATTTAACACTATAAGCGGGATCAAAAGACTTTAACAGTAGAATATGTGCAGTTTATGTGTCTACCAGTAGGAACGCCAGCCCAATGGTGTAGGAATATTTATCAAACAATGTCACGTGATAAAATCGATAACAAAATGACATTATCGGGAAAATTGTCACTGGTAAGATTTATACACCTCTTGTCTATAAACTGTGATTATGACAAAACACAATAACAGATCGTTATTAAATTAATAATATTCACAAACTACATTGGTCGAACATGATTGGTGTACACTTCGTGTAATTCCAATTAATAGTTAAAGGTATTTTTCAAAGGGATGAATTTAGGTTGTTTTAAGGTTTAAATTGCCGACAATGCGCTTTTAAATCAAAACCGATTTATTTCGTCATTTTAGAAGCGAGAATAAAAACAAATGCATGTACGCGTAGATAAATATTTCGTCTGTCCATATGCAAAATGTTAATGAAATCGGAGACAAGTACTTTTTTTCCCCCAAAATTAACTAACATGACCCACGGACTCAAAGACGGCATAATGCATATACATTTACAAACGCGACCGGGTACACAAGAAATGAAATAATTCCATTATTTCAATACATATATTTCAAATGTATGTATCCATGCATTCCAGATCGTCGGGAAAGGAAATGAGAAAGGTGAAAATATATGTTGCATAGCTAATTTTCTGAATCCGGAGAAATGGCGAAAAAATGAAGTTTTAACAGCGAGAATGATTTTTTTTTATAAAAGTGTTCATTGACATGTCTACTATTAAAACCCAAAATTTCAAGTCAATCAGAAAAAAGTACAATTTTTTCCCCAAAATTAACAAAGTACACCGTATTCGCTAAAATATGAACAATCGCCTTTCGAAGTTAATGTTCACGCGGGATATAAAGTCATGAAATTATGAAATCCTTTTTAAGAGATATATTGATTTCAACATTGTTCTGTATTTAATAAATTATTAGAGTAGAATGTTCGCAGTTTTTCTCAAGGGACACCATTACGGTAATATCCCTGCAACCCCGCCCCTCATCCCACCCCCCACCACCCTCTATACCGTATTGATTAAGTTGTATATAGCTGCGAATGTGCAGTTTTAATCAAATTCGATTTATTTCATCATTTTAGAAAAAAAGCATGTACGCGTAAATACATTTTTCCTCTGTAGATATGTAAAATATAAAAAAAAACGGAGGCAAGTACTTTTTTCCCCACGAAAATTGACGAAGTACATCGTAATCGCTTAAATCGACTTTCCAAATCGATGTTCGCACGGAATAAAATTGTGGAATTATGAATTCATTTATTAAGATAAATCGATTTCAGCATTGTTCAGCATTGTTCAGTAGTTGTTATATTATTGATGTAGTATGTTCACAGTATTTATGAAAGCAACATTACGGTAGTATGACTGTATCCCTCCAACCCCGTCGACTTCTCCCTCCACCCCGTAAACACAATACGTTGTGTATTGCTGAGAATGCGCCTTTTATTTAAATATATTTATTTCGTCATTTTAGAAGCGAGAATAAAAACGAAATCATATAGATACATCTCTCCACTGTATGTATGTTGAATTTCAATAAACGGAGACAAGTACTAATTAAGTAACAGGGCCGTCCGACCCAAGACATTCATATTCATTTAGAAAGACGACCGACTACAGAAACAATTAAATAATTTCGTTATGTAAACACATATATTTAAAATGTATGTGTCTATGTATTTTACTCTAAATTTTTGATCTATACATACGTTGGGTTAATGTCAGAGTGCCCAATTTATTTTAACAAACAATGTTGATACGGTATATCGGATAATGAAATCATGATGGCGGCAATATACGTTGCAGAGTAATTTTCGAAATCAGAAAAAGCGATAAACTAATATAAGTTTAACAGGCAGAAAGAAGTATATTCTTTTAACTGTTCGTTTAAAACTGAGGGGGCGACTCGAGTTTTAAAGAAAGCAAGATTAGCATGTGTCCCTTTCACCAAGTAAATAAATGACTGACGAGTAACAGACATGCTACTGTCAGTAACAAACATGATTTTGTGTAAACTCGAAGATTGCAGAACATAAATATGTGGACATGAAATTGTGTCAATGGTCTGCGGTGTTGTGAAACACCGTACGCGTGAATCCGAAAAGTGCGGGTCCGTTATCTTTATAAGGCATATATAGTTTTGTATATATATATTTATATATATATTATTATTTTATATTTATTTGTATGGTCCCAGAACGCAGTCATACTCACTACTATATTGAAAGTAAATACAGAATATACATGTACGGTGTGTTACGATCTGTAGTATTTGAAAACAGACATATTAAACATTTCCCTGAAAATATATAACGATGATAAATACTATATTCATAGAATTATTTTTCCTGAAAAAAAAACATGTTTGTTTCAGCAGTTGAAATCTACAATATTCTGCAAATATTGCTACTTTGAAAATTTGAATACGTCTGTTTTCATCAAATACATGTTTTGTTTGTTTTGTTTGTTTTAATATGCCCCGTGTGGTTCCCGGGTGCCCCCGTTTGGTCACGGGGCAAAGCATAGGGCCACTGCAGATCCCTTTGGAGGGGTAGGCAGAGGGGTAGAATCCCCCCAAATTCATGTTCATTTTATCATTTTTTGTTCATGTTCATTAAAGGTCTTCATCATGATCCCTGCATTGTTTCAGGTGCTATCTCGCTCGCATCAAAATAGCAGTGGGAGAAAAACAATAAACGTGGCTCCAGCGTAACTGGAGTTTCTACGATAGAATTTGCGGCAACTCTGCAGTTCAGGGTTCTAGGCCCATTTTTCATATTTTACCTCGATGTACATGGAAGATGAGCCTGGCATGTTCATGCCTGTTAGGCGCTATATAACCTTTTCATGTGTTGGTGCGCCTTAAAACCCAATTCAATTCAATTGTTTTAATATTATTTTTTTTAATTTATGATTTCGGAATATGTCTTACACACTGTTGAATCCTGTAATTTAACAACAAGTGGTTTGGTTCACAGGTGACAGTATCGATGAACAAAACCACTTGTTTTACTGGATTCTACATTGTGCAAGAAATTATTCGTATATTATACCATTACTATTATAACATGTGTGTTGTAACATATGCTTATCCTTGTTTATAAATATTTGATAATGGATGTCGGCAGGGAACTTGACCTTTGACCTAAAAATCAAACGGATCATCCTCTTTCCACTGTCCACCAATGAAGTTTCATGAAATTTGCTTTAGGTAAAAGGGAAAAACTGTGTGGGCAAGTCTTTTCATTTTCCGGTCATGGTAACGGACCTTTCAACTACTGACTTCAAAATAAACAGGGATTATCATTTCACCAAAGGCAGTCAAAGTAAGACGTTTTATGAAATTAGCTTTAGAGAAAGTAATAAAGAGTTTCATTGCGGACACGATTTTTCATTCTCAAGTCACTGTGACTGGTGACCTTAGATTTACTGACCTCAATATTAATAGGGATCATACTCTTACCAAATGCAGTCAACCCATGACGTTTGAATATATTTACTTCAGGGAAAATAGAGTTACGGTGCGGACAATAGTTTTCATGATCGGATCAGTGACCTTGACATTTGATCTCAAACTAAATAGGGGTCATTCTCTCACCAAATGCAGTCAACCCATATAGTTTCATGATACATGTATTTGCTTCAGTAAATAAGGAGTTACATTGTGGCCAAGGTATAGGGTTATATTGTCGTTTGACATATTAACCTCAAAATCATCAAACGATGCAATAGTCTTATAACAGGCAATCAACCCATGGCGTTTCAACAGACTTCCTTCAGGAAAACAGAAGTTACAGTGCGGACAATGAGTTTCATTATCCGGTCAGTGACCTTGACCGTTGACCCACTCACAATCAAAAGGATCACCCTCTCGCCAGAAGCAATCCATCCATTAAGTTTATGATATTTGCTTTAGGGAAAGTGGACTTACAGTTTACAACATTTTACATTATTATGTTACGGTGACAATGACCTTTGACCTAATGACATCAAAATCAAAAGGCATCATTCTCTCACCAAATGCACTCAAACCATGAATTTTGATGAGATTTGCTTCTGGGGAAGTGGACAGTGCAGACAAGGTTTTTCATGATCATTATTGGTTACGGCGCCCTTGACCTTCAATATTGGATATGCACATACTGATGCTTCTTACAAAGTTTCGTAAAAATCCAACAAGTAGCGCAGACAAGATTTGTGACGGACGAACGTAAAGGCCAAATATAATCTGTCTCACCTACCACTTTGTGGTGGTAGACATATTTATAAAGGCAATATTTTAGTTCATATGTATACTTTTTTAAGCAAATAATTAAGCGAACATAAACTTCAGCATTGACTCTGGCCAGTGGTGTACATGGAGTCTTCTTCCACATGACGTGCAGCCTGAAAGAAAATAAAAAGTAAAAATAAGTCGCGCAGAGTATTCAATTTGAATCAGGTGCTACGAGGGGGAGCTAGGGCATGTTTAGGGGAATAGGACAGTTTTAAATTTAATTATTGTTTAACGCCTCTTCAACACGTTGTTTAGGTTATTTCGAGCCGCCCCAAAGAGAGGAGGAAAGATACATAGGCATCCAGGAACTCTGTCCTACGCTTACTACCGATTAGATACCTATGGTTCTTTAACGTGCTTGGAGGACAGACTCCGATACGCCAGGACCACCCGGTTTACGTTTCCATCAGACGAACGAGGCTAGCAGGACACACTTAAATAACCCAGTGGCGCCAGTAAGACTTGAATCTGTGTTCACTGGATTCAAAGCCGACATGTTATAAACGTCCCTTGACCAAAACTGAGTAAATGGCACATCAAATAAAGGGTCAATACATATTATATTGTGTATCATACGAGTATATGATTGACCTGACATGATTACAGAATAATTTTAATGTATTTTTCACCCAACATTTCTATTTCAAAACCTGTTGATGCCGCTAGTTTTAGAAATAAAACACGATTAAATATGGCAGTTGAGAAGACACTTTTGTAGATGCAGTCCAGCATTTTATGCCTGAATTTTGAGTTTTCACCAGTTTTCAAGAATCTGGTTAACACCCTACTGAAAATAATTCGTTAAATTATCATAACAACGTTCACAGCAAGGGGTCATCATAAATGAGGGGCTAGCTCTGACAAGCAGGAGTATTAGATTGCACAGAGATTACACACGTGGGTCAGTTTTATTAACAAAGTATTGCTGTACAGTTTTATTAGGGTTGTTTCACTTTTATTCTAGAAACATTAACATGCATGTGCAATATTATCTAAACTATTACTAATATATCTTTATATTGCTTAATTGAAGTTTAAAAGAAATACAAATATACATGTACACAGTATAGGAACTGTACACATACCTGGTTATTATATACAGTATAGGAACTGTGCACTTACCTGGTTATTATTATGTATGTGAAACGCAGTTCTCAAGAAATGAGAGCCAAAATGTTGTATAACATAGTGTATCATATACAAACATTTACCCCTTTCATTTGAAACCTTGTTTAATGCATGAGAGGGAAAAAACTAATAAAAATATAGGTATGCTAGTTTGTTCTGTAATTAACTATATAGAATATTTAATACATCAGCAGTAATAGAGTCTGCCCTCATTGAGTTACGGTTGATTTGAACATCCAGTTGGGTGTACTTCTTACTTCACTATGTTATCATACTCTAACTTCCGATAACTTTAGATAGAATGTACCAGTCTTTCTGCCAGGTGTTATTTTCAGTTAAATGATTTTCAACTGTGCAAATACAAAAAAAAATGCCACAATTCCAATTATTATATATGATTCGCAACTGTACGCATAACACAGGGAAAGTCAAGGACCATGCTAAAAAACAAATTTAAACATTATTGATTGGATAAAATTATTTATATTATTTTTAGCTCTACTGATCAGAGATCAGAGAGCTTATGCCGTGGTGCGGCGTCCGTCCGTCTGTAAGTAAACTTTTTTTTTAGCGACTACTCCTCTGAAACTACTGAATGGATTTTCATGAAACTTTATAGAAATGTTGCCCATGAAGTCTGAATTCAATTTGATGTGAAATCCAAGATGGCCGCCAAATATAAAAATAGATTTTTAAAAAAAAAGTTTTTGAAAACTCTAAGTGATATTGATATGGGACTTTTTCTAAAATTATCAGCATGACATGATGTTGGTCCTTGTCAAATATCGTTTTGATTTGACGTTTAACATGGCTGCCAGCGGCCATCTTTGTTTACATAGAGTTATATAGTAAAAACTTGTAGCGACTACTCCTCTGAAACTACCTGGCGGATTTTCATGAAACTTTACAGGAATGTTGCTCTTAATGTCTAATTGATTATAGCAAAATTTCAGATCGGCCAGAAATTCAAAATGCCTTGTTATACGTTTAAAACTAGTATCGATCTCAGAGCCAGCTCGAAATTCAAACCCAGCTCTGTATTCGAAAAGCCTTTTTATGCGTTTAAAACTAATATCAATCTCAGTGCCAGTTCGAAATTCAAACCCAGCTCTGTATTCGAAATGCCTTTTTATGCGTTTAAAACTAATATCGATCTCAGTGCCAGTTCGAAATTCAAACCCAGCTCTGCATTTAAAATGCCTTGTTATACGTTTAAAACGAATATCGATCTCAGGCCAGCTCGAAATTCAAACCCAGCTCGATATTCAAAATGACTTAGTGAACATTTAAAACAAATATCGATCTCAGGGCCAGCTCGAAATTCAAATTCAGCTCGGTATTCAAAATGGCTTGGTGTATTTTTAAAACGAATATCGATCTCAGAAGTAGCTCGAAACTCAAACCCAGCTCGATATTCAAAATGGCTTGTAATACGTTTAAAATGAATACCGATCTCAGCGCCAGCTCGAAATTCGAACCCAGCTCGATATTTAAAATGACTTGGTTCACGTTTAAACGAATATCGATCTCAGAGCCAGCTCGAAATTCAAATCCAGCTCGATATTCAAAATGGCCTGATGTATGTTTAAAACGAATATCGCTGTATCGTTGGTGGTACATCGAAACATGACAAAGCAAATGAGGGTGTGACCTTGACCCTCCATGCAAAGAGCCAGCTCGAAATTCAAACCCAGCTCGATATTCAAAATGGCTTGTTATACGTTTAAAACGAATACCGAGCTCAGAGCCAGCTCGAAATTCAAACCCAGCTCGATATTCAAAATGGCTTGTTATACGTTTAAAATGAATACCGATCTCAGTACCAGCTCGAAATTCGAACCCAGCTCGATATTTAAAATGACTTGGTTCACATTTAAACGAATATCGATCTCAGAGCCAGCTCGAAATTCAAATCCAGCTCGATATTCAAAATGGCCTGGTGTATGTTTAAAACGAATATCGATCTCAGAGCCAGCTCGAAATTCAGACCCAGCTCGATATTCAAAATTGGTTGTTGTATGTTGTTTAAAACGAATGTCGATCTCAGAGTCAGCTCGAAATTCAAACCCAGCTCGATATTCAAAATGCCTTGTTATACGTTTAAAACGAATATCGATCTCAGAGCCAGCTCGAAATTCAAACCCATGTCTGTATTAAGAATGCCTTGGTGTACGTTTAAAACGAATATCGATCTCAGAGCCAGCTCGAAATTCAAACCCAGCTCTGTATTCACTTTGCCTACTTATAAGTTTAACCGAATATCGATCTCCGAGAGCTACCTCGACATTGAAAACCCAGCTCGATAATGAATGTCGATCTACGATCTTCGATCTCATAGCCAACTTCACACAACCACATAATAGAGGGCCCCATGTAAGACTTATTTGCAACTGATTATGTATAACCCTCTATAACAAGCATTAAGTATGATTATAATAATAATAATAATAATAATTATTATTATTATTATTATTAAATATAGTGTTACAGGATGGTCGATCGTGGTTGGTTTAGTCGGGGGAAAATACAACATTTAACGATTTCAATAAGAGTTAAATATACAAACTATGAAACAATGATTAATTAATAATTGTATGACGAATATTGTTGTGCTTAATGAATTACTGTCAATTATGAATAGGATGTGATGATTATACCCCAAATCGCTCGGATGTTATGACAATGCTGATCATATCTACACCACTGCACGACACTACATGACACTTCAACAACACTTACAGACAATACCTTGTGTTCCTGTATACTTGCATTGTCAATCCTAGATGTAATCTCATCCGCATGATGTTTACTCGGATTATTTTTCCCGTTTCATAACATCAATAACAATTATAAAGTGCATCACATGTAGCCAATGCGCAATATCTTGAAAAAATTGAAAACTAGTTTGTATAAAGAATGATGTATCCGTTTAATTTAAGAACTCACAACATATCCATACTTCACCCATACTGGGGCATGGGCTCCCTCCTCCACGTCCCCCAGCCCCACGCCTTTTTTATTTTTATTTATTGTTACATATTTTTGTGTTGTTTTGTTCAATTCTTACACATATAGCTATGTTGCCACCCCACATCCCACCCCCACGCCTTCACCGCCAGCCTCCCCCACCCACTCGAAACATGTTTTTAAATAGTTTCTTTTACATTTCAGTGTTATTTATGGTCACTTCTTACACATATAGCTATGTTGCCCCCCCCCCCCCCCGCCTCACCCCCACCGCGTCTCCCCCACCCCACCTCCCCACTCCCACACTTGAAACGCATTTAAAATTGTATTTTTTTTACATATTTCTGTGTTATTTTTGGCCACTTCTTACATATAGCTATGTTGCCATCCACCCCCCACCCCCCCCCCCCCCCCCCCTCACCCCTCGATATTCTTTTTATTTATGTTTTTTTTAGATATTTCTGTGTTGTTTTGGTCAATTCTTACACATAAACCTATGTTGACTCCCACCCTCCATCCCGTCCACCACCCCCTCCCTCCCCCACACCCGAAATACTTTTTTTTTTACATACTTATGTGGTCAATTTTTACTATGTTGACACCCCTCCCCCCTCGCTTTTTTTTTACATATTTCTGTTTTGTTTTGGTCAATACTTACACATATAGCTATAAGCTATGTTGCCTATACCCCCACCCCACACTCGAATTAATTTTTTTACCATATTTCTGTGTTGTTTTGGTCAATTCTTACACATATAGCTATGTTGCCCCCACTCCACTCCCGCATCGAAACACCACTTGAAACTCGATGTGTTTTCTTTACATATTTCTGTGTTGTTTTGGTCAGTACTTACACCTATAGCTGTGTTCGCCACCCCACCCCACCCCACAGTCGAAACTCGTATTTGTTTCGCCCTTTCGAAGAAAAAAAGAGACATAAGTGTTGCTTTTCCGGCGGCGGCGGCGGCCTCGTCAACATTCAAGTTTTGCGTTTAGGTCGTTTTCTCACAAACTGTATGCACTAGACCTTTCAAACTTTGCTTGTAGTTGTATCTTGGGTGGTACATCGCAACGTCACAAAGCAAATGTGGAAGTGACCTTGACTCTCCAAGTAAAGGGCAGACTTTCGCGTTTAGGTCACTATTTCACAAACTGTATGCACTAGACCTTTCAAACTTTGCTTATAGTTGTATCGTGGGTGGTACATCGAAACGTGGCAAAGCAAATGTGGGTGTGACCTTGACCCTCCATGCAAAGAGCCAGCTCGAAATTCAAACCCAGCTCGATATTCAAAATGGCTTGTTATACGTTTAAAACGAATACCGATCTCAGAGCCAGCTCGAAATTCAAACCCAGCTCGATATTCAAAATGGCTTGTTATACGTTTAAAATGAATACCGATCTCAGTGCCAGCTCGAAATTCGAACCCAGCTCGATATTAAAATGACTTGGTTCACGTTGAAACGATTATCGATCTCAGAGCCATCTCGAAATTCAAACCCAGCTGTGTAATCAAAATGCCTTGTTATATGTTTAAAACGAATACCGATCTCAGAGCCAGCTCAAAATTCAAACCCAGCTCGATATTCAAAATGACTTGGTTCATGTTTAAAACGAATATCGATCTCAGAGCCAGCTCGATATTCAAACCCAGCTCTGCATTCAAAATGACTATTTGTATGTTTAAAACGAATATCGATCTCAGAGCCAGCTCGAAATTCAAACCCAGCTCTGTATTCGAAATGCCTTGTTATACGTTTAAAACGAATATCGATCTCAGAGCCAGCTCGAAATTCAAACCCAGCTCTGCATTCATAATGATTTGTGTATGTTTAAAATGAATACCGATCTCAGAGCCAGCTCGAAATTCAAACCCAGCTCTGCATTCAAAATGACTTTGTGTATGTTTGAAACAAATACCGATCTCAGAGCCAGCTCAGTATTCAAACACAGCTCTGCATTCAGAATGACTCGGTGTAAGTTTAAAACCAATATCGATCTCAGAGCCAGCTCTGCGTTCAAACCCAACTCTGCATTCATAATGTCTTAGTGTATGTTTATAACGAATATCGATCGCAGAACCAGCTTGAAATTCAAACCCAGCTCTGCATTTGACGTTGTGTATGTTTATAACGAATATCGTTCTCAGAGCCATCTCTGTATTCAAACCCAGCTCTGCATTCATAATGCCTTGGTGTACGTTTACAACGAATATCGATCTCAGAGCCAGCTCGAAATTCAAACCCAGATCTGTATTCAGTATGCCTTCTTATAAGTTTAACCGAATATCAATCTCAGAGCCATCTCTGTATTCAAATCCAGCTCTGCATTCATAATGCCTTGGTGTACGTTTAAAACGAATATCGATCTCAGAGCCAGCTCAAAATTCAAACCCAGCTCTGTATTCAGAGCTAGCTTGACATTAAAAACCCAGCTTGAATGTCGATCTACGATCTCACAGCCAACTTCACACAGCTAATTATGTTGTACAATTTGACTGTTGATGGCGGAATAGGGACTTCAAATAAATAGTATGATATTCCCAGTTCCGATGATATCACTAATTTAGGTGCTATTATGAAACAGTATAGCAAAAAGCAGTATGACGACCTATAAATCACAGGAATACATACAGGAATAGTTTGTTTGTAAGAAAAACAACCGATAGAAGAGTGTATTGCGTAGTAATCTATTTCACTATCAAAGAAAGGTTAATCGCGTGAAACAATATTACAGCATTACAAAAGCCCCAGTTATCGAGGACCAGTCTTAACTTTTAAACACATCATAATTGTGTGGTCTGTTCTGATGTGAAAATGTGTAAAACAGACACAAGATTGAAATTGTGCTCTGTGTCCCTTTAATAAATTGGGGACCCATCACATAGACCATAATCATATTGTAATTAGTTGATGTTAAAGGGACACACGTCAATCTTGAAGTATTTATCAAGCATTAACATTAGCATCTCCATTTGTTAACCTGGTAACATTTTAAATTTTAACCTGCTGCATTAAAAATTAAAGAAAAGTGTTTCATTTTGTCTTCGTTATTCTATCAAATACTTAACTATATTCTAGGTGCACTATTATCAACCAATCTGAACTATTCTAATAAATAATATTAATGATGCACAAATGCAAACTATTCAGAAAAATTGACCGAACTCCAGAAGTTTAAAAAAATTAAAGATTGCCTAGTGTCCCTTTAACACAACTTGCTTTCGCATGTATCCAGTACATGTAGTTTACACGAGCTCATATATGACAATCACGCTGCATTATCACTGAAAACATTGTTTACTGTAACTTTGAACAGCACCGTGCAAGCATAACACAAGCTCCATTTAAAGAACTACACAAGTGTAAACATTTTTTAAAAGTGCTCCCACCTCAAAATGATCCAATGGCATTTAACTCGGCTTGACATTCTGAAGTCGTCAGTATCAATTCACTTAGAGCTGCTCAATGGGCATGATTCACATTTGAGGCCTCTCTGAAAAACAACATCAATCCAATGTCAATGATCAAACAGACATAGTTTATCCTTTGTTATACATAATGTAACATATTTAAAAAGGAAAACTCTACTTACTGTCATGGATATATATGTACACATATGTGTATGTAGATCTATGTTACTGTACATACATACATTGTTTACATTGTTTCAATGGTAGTTGTATCGGGTTATGTATTCACGAATGTGCGAGAAAATGGGGATAACATAACGATACTGTAAAGAGAAAACGCTAACAATTTACATTCATGCATCTGAGGGGTGGGGGTGGAGGGGGTTTCTAGTTTCCTTACCCCCTCCTTGTTTTCGGTATTCAAGCTGCATCTACCCATCCCACATTCCCCCACCACCCATCTACCGTACTTGGGTGGGCGGGGATACAGGGGACATTGATAGCATGTATACTTGTAACTGTTTTATTCCACGAAACGTTCTACAGTTTACAGTACATCCAGTTACTGGAAAGATCGGAGTACACGAAAAATATAAACTTTCTATTATACAGTATACGCCACTTTTTTAGGCACTATATTTGGCTAATGTCTAAATATGTACGATCTAAAAGTGGTGTGTACTGTTCATTAACAAACACATTTTAATGACAAAACAAATACCTTGTTAATGGACCTCTAGCAGCAGACAGTAATCCCAAATCCAATTTGCACCATGTCAATTTCACGTGTCAAGTTATGTCACGATGACCTGTCAACAACACTGCACCGTGTTGACACATAATGGGACGTTATTTCGTCCGGTAAGGTATTCGTTTTTACATAATCTACGGTATGAAACATTGAACGCGTGTTGTTAGACTCCATAGGTACTCGTAGTGCTCCCCGACGTAGCGCGCCCAATTTCGGGTGTAAAAAAATGGCGTCTGTTTCAATTGAAAATTCGTAAAATAGTCCGTAAAATACAAAGAAATAGTCCATGTTCGCGGAGTTAAAATGCGAACAGAACTGATATGTTATAGGTCCGTGGCGTTCCTACTGTACTGTTTCGAAACGAAAATGTTTGACTGTGCATTTAATAATTATATATTCGTTGTAAATTGTTTCCTCTTAAATATTTCTTTAAATACATTACATGAATTAAATAAATTAAATTTCTTTTTAAATGGACCTCAATGTATCAAAATATAGTTGTGTATACATGTTTTGTTTAAAATATTCAAATGTGATTGTTAACAGGTATAGTCAATCGCTGTTTTTTTTTGTAGAATGTTGACCAGCGACAGACTTACCAACATGTCTACTATCCCGTTAAAGCACAGAGTCTATGATTAAAGGGTATCATGGATATAAAATCCGACCTCCGTTAATAC